>JARYHS010014912.1:0-17000 GCA_031002005.1 Vandiemenella viatica
TAAAATAGCACGTTCTATTGGAAATCAGATTTTATCTATCTTGCTTAAGAAACTCTTAAATTACTATCTTATTTTAACAAAGTCATAACACCCGATAATGTGAAACGTTTATTATCATTTCTAATGGTGTGGATTTTTTTTAAGTTTGTGTTTAAATCAAAAATACAGTTACAAGATATAATATACATTAATATAATTCTTTATCAAGCTTTCTTATTTAAATTCGTAAAATATGACTTCCCAGATTTACCATTTCCTGGATTTAAGATATGTGTTTTAACATCATGTTGCATGATGTGTCAACATTTCGCTACATTATTCATCGTTGCATCACCAGCTAAAAAGTTACAGACCGAGCCCGTAAGGAAGATTCAAGAATGAAGAAGAAACAGTGACAGTCCTGCAGTGTTACCGCTTCCAAGGCTTCCAACATCACGCACAAGACTGTAAAGCTAAGGTTCGATGCGTCCGCTGCGGTGTGGGGCCCAGCGTACTAGTCTGCCCGCGTACGCGGGAAGATACTCCGACCTGTACTAACTGTGACGGTGATAACGCCGCCAGATACGGTGCCTGGCCTGTGAGAAAGAGATCCAAACCTCCACCAACAGCCGCCACCCACCAACTAGAATCAATCGCCCAGCAGAAGAAATAAAACGCCAACGGAAATGGAAAACGGATCTTCCATGCTTCTCAGCACCTCCGAAACTCCAAGCATCAACTGATGAAGATCGTCTAATCTACTGAAAGACAAGAATAGCAACAAACCAAGCACAAACTGGACGATGCTGCAGACACGACTGCCAAGGACAGCTACGTCGCCAAGATCAGCTGAATAACATCGCCCAGCTACTGACCCAACTAATATGGAAGATGACTTTCAGCAGCCAATTCGAGAAGACACTACCCTGCCACTAGCCACTACGATAATAGGGACGCTCCAAGGACGAACAGCCACTGAAGCAAGAAGACAAGGCCTCAGAAGACTTCCAAGCGGGGTATATCAACAACGACAGCAGTATCGGTCAACAGTCAGCAGCGACTGGCCCAGAGCGACACGTGACGGCGGATCAGTCTGCTACTCACCATCAACGCCAACTGGCGGACTGCACCCACACCGAATGCTTAAGCTTAAGCGTCATCATGCAGCTACTACATTAGCAAACCACGTTATTGACTGAAGTCAGAACGAAATACGCCATCACATCTGGAACGACACGCCCGAAAATGCCACACAACGTAAGGACAACCAATTATTGATATGGAAGGAAATGCGGACTCGCCTACAAGAACTTCCCAACACTGGGGGCAATGCTGGCCCAGAAGATTAGTGTCACGGTTATTTTATCTCGCAGTCAGTATGTATAAGATCTATTATAAATTCATTCATTTACCGAGATGGGAGGAGGCCAATATTGGCCTCCTACCTATCATTCGGGAGGACCGGGGTTAAACTCGGTTCGGCCATCCTGTCTGAGGTTTTCCGTGGTTTCCCTCAGACACTTAGGCGAATGCTGGGATGGTTCCCTACAAGGCCACGGCCGACCTTCCATCCCCCTTCCCTCCCCGTAGTAGTAGATTGGCTGAAAAGAGTCCCCTATGACTCTCCAGCAGCCCGCCTCCCAGCCTTCTGCTGGGAGGAATGAAATGTAAAAAAAAAAAAAAAAAAAAAAAAAAAAAAAAAAAAAAAAAAAAAATGTAATATTTTAACCGTGGTTACAATCAGTTAGAAAGATATTGCCAACAAATACTATATTTAATTAGGAAGGAAACATGTTACTTTTGTGGAAGTAAAAACATTTTAGTTATGAAATGCAGTAAACTTGAATGGTACCAAACTGATGGATATTGTGTATAAGTTTGCAATGTTATACCGACCCTTCAGGCTGTTTTTCTTTGGCAGTATGTTGGTGTCTGATGTGCTCAATTAGGGCTGTTGATATTTTAAAAAATATCGGATTTTCGATATATCGATATTTTAAAAAATATTTATATCGGACTCGATATATCGAAGAAAAAGTATCGATATATCGACTCTTTTATACAAAAAAACCATGTTACAAAAACAAATCATTTTAAAAAATGGCGAAGTCTTGTAGCTATTTAATGATGAAGAGTTGTGAGATATTTTTCTGAATCAAGTTTTGATTTTATGAAAAAATGGTTTTTCATGAAGTTACGGATAAATCATATTTTTTTAAATTGTGATTTAGCCATTATACTACTACTTTACTAAAAGGAAAGGCATAATGTTTATGATTTACTCGAAGCCTTGTGAATCCAGAAAGAGCATCGAGGGAAATCTTGGCTTTTGTGAGTTTAAAAGCTCAATAATGCAACATAGTAGAGGCATTTATTTAGGTTGATGTTCTATTATCAGAGTTTGCATGATGACCAAGTCACTTTTTTTTACAAGTATTGTTTTATGTGGAATTTAATTTCTTTTTTTAGGTTGATAGCTTATTCTGAGTTTTCTTACTTTTTGGACCAAATGTTTGCACCTTAACAAAGATTGTGTATCAGAATTTATCAATATTCCTGCTTACATCCAATTTTCATGTCAAAATACTTTCCTGGACAACGCACGCTCATGTAAAACAACGGGTTCGAGTCCGATTCGTTCTGTGCGAGCGACGCCGTGTCTGCATTGTTACCATCGGTGTAGGACTACTTGTAACTTCCAAATTAAATGTAGTAACAAAGTAAAATTAATTGTGTTTTTTATGCTTCTGATCTTTGTGCAAAACTGAAATTTAAGGCATATAACCTCATCAAGAAGAAAGTAATTAACGTACAAATTTTCTCTAAGGCCTCGTATCCACTTGAGCACGCTCAGGCGAATGAGCCGCTCAATGAAGCGAGTGGCTCAAGTGTGGACGCCTGAGCACGCTAGCAACGAACGACAGCGAGCGCACTCGGGGCGAGCCGATCGGTTGTCGGTTTTTTAGGGCCTTATTACACTAGGCGACTTGGCGGCGCAACCAGCCGGGCCACTGGCGGCTCTGCTCGTCGCTGGGCACAGGGTCTTATGGAGCTTATTACACTAGGGCAGCCAGTGGCGCCGCCAGAAACTGGCGGCCGGCTGGCTGCCCTGCCCGGCGACCAGGCGGGCAACCACTGGTGGCCGAGAGTCGTGGCGGGGCATTGTATCTTACGTAGCTTATTACACTAGGCCACCTGGCGGCGCCGCCAGACTCGCCACCACGCGTTCATTCTACTGTTCATAGGCCCCTTCCTACTTTACAATTTTAAAATTGCATAGATACTGAGTGTCAGGTTTGATGAGACAACTGGGGACAGTCATCCTGTGATGGGAGGGAATGAATCAGAGGAGATTATAAATGACGAACCTACAAAATTTGAAGTAACTCAGAAAGCTAAAACTGGTGTAGGTAATATTACTACAGATTTATTAAAGATTGTGGGATAGGATATTGTACCTTACCTTAAAATTTTGTTTAAAATGAGTTTGGAGACTTGCTGCTTACCAAAGGATTGGAAAAGACCGATAGTAGTACCAGTTCATAAAGGAAGGGTTAAAAATATGGTGAAAATTCCTGGCCAATTAGTTTGTCATCAGTGATGGGCAGAATGATTGAGAGATTGATATGCAACTATATAAGAAATGTATGTAAAGAACGAAACTAGTTTTCAGATCGACAACATAGCTTTAGGCAAGGATACTCATTTGAATCTCAGATAGTGGGCTATATGCAAGATATTTCAAATGAATTTGAAATGGGAGGCCAAGTTGATAGTGTGGCACTAGATCTTTCTAAGGCATTTGACAGAGTGAGCCATAAAATGGTTTTAAATAAACTGAAATGTATTGAATTGAATGAAAAAGTTACTTGCTGGGCACAGGAATTCTTAAAAGTCAGAAAGCAAAGGGTTAGAGTAGGAAATACATTATCAAGAGAAGTGGAAGTAAATATGGGAGTTGCTGTTCATTATTCTAATGAATGACTGTGTTACGGTCAGAATTTAGGCATTTTTCAAATGATACAATGGTATACAATAGGATAAAAACAGGTGAAGACTGAACAGTTGCAGGATGATCTGGATAGAATATCTAAATGGGTAGGTCAGCATGGAATGAAGATAAATGCCAAGAAGAGTCGGCTTATAAGATACAAAGATAAATAGATCTAAAGGTTAATTATTATTACAGAGTGGGGTCAGATTTGCTTGATGAAGTGTAAATTCTTTGCATAACGTTTGATAAACTCAATTGGGCAGGTGGTAGAAAAAGGTTACAAAATCCTTCATTTGCTGAAGAGGGTGATGATAGGATGTAACAGAGAAGTTAGGGAGTTGGGTTACAAAATTTTGGTCAGATCATTTGTTGAATATGGTGGTGTAGTTTGGGACCACATTTTGGAGATCAAATACAGGAGTTGGAAGGTGTGCAAAGAAGAGCTGCTAGATTTGTTTGTGGAAATTATCGCAGGACCCAGTCAGTAACTGATATCATACAGGAGCTGGATTGGGACTCATTGGAGGAAAGGAGGAGGGTGAAGAGAGTGCTGTAAATGTGCAAATTGCTACCGGAGTGTTAGCTCCATCGCAATTAAACTGTATTCAGACGACAACAAGTTTTTTAATTACTTAAGAATGTCTAAATCGTCTTTCTTTTAATCATTGTACTTAGTAAAGGTTGATATTACCGGGAAAGATACGAAAATGAGAAATTCTTCTTGCTTTACCCCTTTGTCTTCTGTACACTTTCACTTCCCGTCATTTCCAAGGTGACATTCTGTAGTTCACTGGACAGATTCAGCTACACAATTCGCGTACAATGCGAGGATAACAGCAAAGTGACTGCTCGGTTGTGCGAGTGGCTGGCTGGCGGCGCCACCAGAATCCTGGTTGCGTCGCCAACAGAGACACCAGTGCCGCGGCTGGTTGCGCCGCCAAGTCGCCTAGTGTAATAGGGCCCTTAGAATGCTCAAAGGCGAGCCAGTGTTTGTTCGGCGCTCAGTGTGGACGGTATTTGGCGGTTTCTACAATGAGCGCGAGCACGTGGAACAATGAAACTTGCTTAACTCTAATTGATGCGTATGAATCAAAGAGGGTGTTATGGGATAGCTCCAGTATTCTAATCGAACTAAAAAAGAAGGTGCATGGCGTGAAATCAGCGAGATATTAAACTTAGGTATTGATGATGTAAAGAAAAAAATAACAAGCCAGCTACTAGGGTCATTCAGGCGAGGACGATAAATACAGAAGAGAACTTCTACAACGGGAAGTGGTAAGTCTTTTTTAATAGTATTTCTCACAGCTGCACGGATTTTGATTGAATTGGGTGTTACGTAATTCATATCCTAAATGTCTAAAATATATTGATTTTGTGCCAGGCTAATTCATCTATGGCAATATAATTGTTTTACATAATTTTTAATAAAAACTTGAAATTAATGCCATAATAAAAAAAACATAAAAGTAACCATTAAATCTAATTTCTAAACACAAATTAAAAATAGGTACCAGCGTTTATATAATTTTGGAGTGACTCAATAGTGCCATCAAAGACTACCCGTACTAAACGGCTGATGCTTTGTTTATATACTTTGAACATATACTGCAGGCTTGTGTAGGGACTTCCTGAGGCTAGGAATCTTAAAGTTATTATAAATTTTATCTTCTGGTGGGATCACCTCACGCATAGGCGTATCGTGCATTTTAATATGAGGTCCAACTGATGACAGCAAATGTTCGAAATCGATCTCGTAAATTTTTGAAATAGCTCATTGTCTCCTTCTAAAGTCAATTCGTGAATTTCTTCTTTCCGTTGACATCGTATGGATAATGACAAAGGCTGCCGCGCGTACACCTGACAACACGTCAATAGCCGAGCGTTTTCTGAGCACTGAAACCAGGCTCGTTCGACCAAAATTTCCTTTTTCTTGAGCGCGCTCAAATGAATGAGCGGCTCATTCGCCTGAGTGTGCTCAAGTGGATACGAGGCTTAAGACGTTTCAGCTTTTAGATTGGCATTGAAAAAACACAGGAACTATTCTTATACTGTGGGCATGAAACCAAGTATGTTTACCAAATTACCATTTTCTAGGACAACTGGATGTTGCTTAGAATTATGACGAGAGAATGTCATAGTCATTTAAAAGAGTTTCAAATCCAAAAAAAGTTCCAAACTAAGGTCTTGAATGAAGTAAAATTTTGCACCGAAACTCCAACAATGCGTTTGGCAAACAGTTAAAGTGATGACATCAATGCTTTTGGCCAACAATCAAGGAGGCGATTCTCGGCTGATTCTCGGGGTCTGGCTGGCAACAATGTTTGAAGAGGCGGCAATCTTAGTTTTTCCCCGGCTTGAAAATATCCTAGAGCCGCTACTGTCAAGGCAGTTCCTTTGGCGTTAACAAATTGTTTTTTAAAGGCACCAATCTATAATAATAAGTTTTTAGCATAGCGCTTTGTAAAGGCAATCCGAAAGTGGTAGATTCTTTTTTTTAATTTCTTATCTCAATAAATTCGTAAGTGATATAACAAAACTGGCTGTGACATAATTTTGGAGCTCAATTCTTCTGTTGGTATGGAACAAGAAGCGTCTCCAATTGGCGCGAAATATTTAACTGTGGAGTGCCAGATACAGGCTTATAATTTCCGGGACATTTCTGGGTCTAAAAAGTATTTTAGCGGTATGTTTAAAGAGTGAACAAAAATGCAAATTACTAAAAAATTCTATTTTAGGTAAATATGCTATCAAACGTATATATACCACCTCTTTTAAGTTTATTAATTAAACTATGGTAGAAAGTCAACATCAGGTATTATGAATCAAAAGGAAAAATACTAAACTTAAAATAAAAATTAACCACCTCGTTAGGAATTTTTTACTTTGGTACAAAATCAACATCGGGCATTATCAATCAAAATCTCAAAAATATTAAACAAAAACTGAACACTGCTGTTAGGCTCATTAATTAAAATTAGGTAGAAAATCAGCATCAGGTTTTATCAACAAATAAAAAAAATTAGCATCTATCTTTTGCTAAATCAAAATCAACATCATTCAAAATAGATCTTAATCAACTAATTTTAAAATATTTATTATTGTATTTTGCCATTTTCATAAATATTTCTCCGTCACTGCTTTGCAAAACTGATAAATTTCTCAGCAAGAGTCTTCAAAATTGATTGAGTTTGCAGTTCAGCCTTGATCAAATCCATGAACGTTCTGTTTCGCTCTTATTTCATAAATTATTCAACGCGCTATAACTTGTCTCGTAAAAGTCATTGCTTGTTGGAATTGAAAAAATAAAACCAACATTGTTTTTAAATATTCAAAATCATTAAAAATGCTTATTCTAAAGAAATTGGCCCAGATTTTATCGTTTGGAAAGCCTTTTGGAAGAACCTGAAAAACACGTTTCAGACATGTGAACTCTGTATAAAGGAAGTTAATGTTAACTGCGTCTAGAATTTTCTAAGTCCCAGAAAATTCAAAGAGTATTTTCCTGTCAGTTTCAATTCCTCTGATTTAAGGGACATTCAATCCTCCCACTGCAAGCATGGGATACTTGGCTTGGCCTGATGGCCACCGTGGTGAACTGAGTTTGAGAAAAAAACTAGTACAGTATACGGAAATTCCGGGACAGTAACGCATAATTCCTGGACACGAGATCAGACACAAAATTCCGAGACATTCCCGGATTTTCCGGCTATCTGGCAACCCTACCTATACCTGGTACATTACGATTAGTTTCTTAATGCTAATACAGGGCGTTCGCCGGGAAACGCAACCCACTGTTAGCGCCACAAGGAAGAAACTGCTCCCGGCGAGCGAGCGGTCAGTTTCCGGCATTGTTCGACCGTCGGCCGCGGACTATTTCATAATAATTACGCTTCATAAACTTCATAAACTTGTGTCCTAAGCATTTAAATGTGACGTAATTCATTAGCTTACCTTATAAAAGATGCTGGAAGTGTTGACCCTCTTGTGTAATGCACATTTCACAACTTCTGAACATATTTCGAGACACACGCTGCCCTAATTGACTTAATGATTTTTTGGGTGACTGTTCTAGTCGAAAAGCGATATCGTCAATTTTCTCCTCTGTGAGAATACGGTTGACCGCCAGTCTCTTTTTGTTAAAAAATGAACCCGTTTCTCTTAATTTTTTAACCAGACGCAGAATTGTTGATTTAGCTGGCAGTAAAGCGCCAGGAAATTCGCTACGAAATTTACTGCGACACTTTTTAAACGACTTCTTCTTCACATATGTATCGTAGAGAAATATTCTTTGTTGCAAACTGTAACGTACCATAATTTTACTCATACTCAAACACGGTACAGATTAATAAGAGTATGAAGCCCCAAACCAGCCAAACCGCAAAGAAACGTTTATTCACAGCACTGATTAATAAGAGACTGAAGTCACAAACTATCTACAATGCAAAAAAACCGTTCTTAACAATGTAAGGTTCACTGCACTGCACTGTTGGGGCAGCGGAGGTGTTAAACAGTGCGGTGATTCACGGTGCCGTGTGGCGGAAACTGCTGGCACGACTGACCGAGCAAGTTGCCGACGGCAACAGACTGGGAGGGTAGCGTTTTCCGCCGAACGCCCTGTACTTTTGCATTGATTGAATACAAATTTTAAAAACTTTTAAAAATGTCCAGACAAGAATTCTAATGAATATTGAATGAGTTATTTTACCTTCGTTTTTTACTTCTCCACAGGCCCGCCGCTAGCTGGTTGAGCGCCGGCGTGCAATAGCGATTATGCCGCCCCCTGTCCAACTACAGCCAGAGGTGGATATAGGAAATTTCCGAACCGGGTCAAAAAACTGTGATGCAGCATTACACTCTCGCCTCGCGCCTCGTGCACGAGCGCTGACGCGAACTGCCGTTTACACTCTCGCAAGAATTCATTCATGGATGACTAGTGGGCGTGCCAGCTTTCGTGGTGGACTGTGGGGGTTTGGTCCAATAGCTAAACGCTTTCGTTATTTTTCTAAAAATTAATTGACTTTTTAAGGTTTTTTAAATAGATTTAATGATTTATTTATAAACGTTTCTCGTGAACAAACCGAGTAATATTATTATTGATGCACAATATTACTCGGTTTGTTTCCCGAGGAACGTTTATAAATAAACAACGCCGAGAAAAATTGCATTCATTTTTTTTTTTTTTTTTTTTTTTTTTTTGCTGTCGTCAGTCTTTTTATAGATTTAATTATGTTGATTTGCATCTTAAAGGAGCTAATAAAAACGCTTATAGGTTACCAAAATGTTCTGTGTGTCATTATTTATTGAAAACGTTTAACTACTGCGTTACAATCTATTAAGAAGAAAATTTCAATAGTTTCCCGAAATATTATCTATAAACAATAATAACTCCAGAGGATATTGACAGATTCAGTACCCACCTCAACTAACTTTAGACATGGAAAAACGATTTGTAGATATTTTGAAATTCAATGTTTATGACTGAATGAAAAATCCTTCTACCGCAAATATTGAAGAAGCTGTTAGAACTTGACAGGAAGAAGGTTTAGAAATCGTATATGACGCAGAAAGTAAACATTAATTCGATAGTGATGGATATGAAAACCCGTGGCAAAATAATTTAAAAAAACACCTGTCATATCAAAATGTATGACAACTGATATTCAGTTTAATGAAAACTTTTCCTTCATATCTCATGTAATCAGGCATTTGTGCTGGTAATCATATTATAGCCAAAGAAAGAAACCGAAAGAGGAGACCTTTGTTTGTTCCTTGCAAAATTGACCAAGATATCCAGTTTTTATTTTAACATAATCTGCCTTAGGAATATCATTAATAAACCAAATAATAAAATCTAATTTCACCAAACTTCGTCCTTTTATATACGTAAAGTATAAATAAAAAGACAGATTTAACTATAGTGAGTAGTTTTATAAAGACTTATTGTGCCAAACGTAGCGAAAGTCAGACAAAGTATTTGGCAAATTATTATTATGGGCTTTAACTCGCTGTACGTCTGTTTCATAAGGTATACATTGATACAAAAGTGGGCGGTAGGTAAAAAGGTTGACTACCTCTGCTGTAAACAATGTGCTCGCGCCTTTGACTCGCGCCAAGAGACCGCCACTGAGGCGAGCGGCACTCGCGAGCTTAGACGAGGCGAGGCGAGGCGAGACTACGCGAGTGCACCGTTTACACTCTCGCATTCGCGGTGTCTCGCCTCGCCTCGTCTAAGCTCGCGCGAGAGTGTAAACGCGGCATGAGATTGCCGCCCCCATTGTTACCATCCCGAGTGTCGCCGCCGACCACCCGAAGCAGCTGTTGAGCTAAATAAAAAAGGGTCGCCCGCTACATAATATGCTGCCTTGCACGCCCGCTTACGGCGGCCCTGCTTCTCCATGTGCTCGGATCATAAATTGTTTCTTAAAATTCTATCTATGAAAATGTATTGCATGTGAAACACAGGTAATCGTTTTCCCTCCAATAATAACTTGGAATATTCTACGAGGAAAACGGAAAACAACAACTTATTTTAAAAAAATATCGGACTCCGATATCCAGATTTCAATATCGATATATCGATATATCGTCCTAAAAATATCACTCATAAATATCGATATATTTTTAAAAAATATCGATATATCGATATTTTATCAACAGCCCTAGTGCTCATACATTTCATTTACAGGATAAACATATTATATATCATATATGTTGATTTTCGCTGCACCAGATTTTGTGTCTATCTAAAAGTTTCTGGCACCCGCATATTTAGTTGTCTTTTTTGAGACGCATCGAAGAGCACGAGCAGCTATATTTATTAGAAACTAAGATTCTGATGCTCATGCTGAAGAAAGAAGGCAAGCCCAAGCTGAAAGAAAAGACACTCTCAGTTAACCCTCCCTAGTTTTTTTGATATTTTTTTAATCATGTTACAAATTGATTCTCTTCATGGTACATGTTAGATGGCTTTTCCGTCATATTACCCTGACACGTTTTACCTAACTTACATCTTTTCTATATCCATTATCAATTCTAGCAATTAAATTCTAAGTCCACGCGTACGAATTCACGGTTAACAGCTAGTAAAGAATAAGCCTCCAAGGACCGGAAGAAGTTCCTACAGACACGGCATGAAACGCGCCTCTATAAGCACTTAAATCAATTGCTGAAAAATATTACTTGACTGAAGTAACTGGAGGAAAGGGATTCAATAGCAAACAATAACTCCACACGAAGAAACAAATAAAGTGGAATCTGTAAGAGCAATCCAAAATGTTTTCGTACTAATATCGTACGAATTAAATTGGCGTGTTCTTTCAACTAGTAATTAATTAAGCAACTGTGGAAACATGGCCTGCAACAACATCGCAATGAAATTTTAATTTCAAAACTACTTAAACGTCATCATGTAATAATCCCAAAGTTCAAAACATTTACTTGAGAGATATTCTACAGCCATTATCTTGTCATTGAGGAGTTTAAGCAGGTATTGTAAAAAAAAAAAAAAAAAAAAAAAAAAAAAAAAAAAAAAAAAAAAAAAAAAAAAAAAAAAAAAACATTTTTCTCGAAACGAGATTTTCTTAATAACATATACAAAAGTATTAAAACATTCGTAGCTATTCAACAAATTACGAATAGCATGCATAAATCCACCTAAGCCTAAGATGGTATCACTGTTCATGTTTCTTGGGACATACTAAAAAGAAGAAAAAGAATATAAGATGTATGTATAAGTGCTTTTTAGGGACTACAAGACAACCATAACATCAGTATCGGTTTTGGAATAACTCTCTAAGAACAGTTTATAATGAATAAAAGTTAAGATAAGGCCAGTTCCTTTCACACTGACGAAGACCAGGACATACATATATTAAATAAGTGAAAATATTTATGATTTTTTGAGCAAGATTATGTCACCGAAGAACAAGTATGACGACAATTATGCGTTCAGGAAGTCAATGCTAAAGTACGTATAACAGGGAATCTAAGTAAACTTAAAATAAAATTGTAGTTTAAAAAACTAAAATCACGCTTTCGTAGTAATGTGAACTAAAAGGTTAAAAATAATATTTAAATATAAACATTTTGTTTAACAGTGATAGGACGTCCCACAATTCAGGATAAATTAATTTTTTTGAATAATCTTAAAGAATAAAGTCACTGATTACAAAATTAACTTTAATGTAAAAAAGCATGGGGTGCTATTTCAGTTGCCTTATATTTTTTGTCGTTGGCTGTTTGTAAAGAAAGAGTCATTGTCAAAATTTATGTAGAGCGCACCCCACGCTTTTTTAATGTTAAAGTTAATTTTGTAATCAGTGACTTTATACTTTAAGCTTATTCAAAAAAATTAATTTATCCTTAATTGTTGGACGTCCTATCACTGTTAAACAAAATGTTTATATTTAAATATTATTTTTAACCTTTTAGTTCACATTACTACGAAAGCGTGATTTTAGTTTTTTAAACTACAATTTTTATTTTATCTTTTTAGTTTAAAAAGTATGTTTCTTACTGTTGGCTTTTCTTCGCCAATCTCTTTTTTTGTTTGAGTTGTAGTTTCATTATTAATTATTATTCCCACGAGTAAAATACAATTAAATGGTCAACTCAACAAAGAGATCCAATAGCACGGTAAACGAGGAAGGCTACTTTTCTATAATAGTACGAAGTAATATTTTGAATACTTACTATTCAACATCACGTTAAGCGACTTCAGACAGAGAAACCTTTCTGGATAGGAGACAGCAGAAGACGATCGTCTACAGCAACCAAGGC
Source organism: Vandiemenella viatica (assembly GCA_031002005.1). Classification (NCBI taxonomy): domain Eukaryota; kingdom Metazoa; phylum Arthropoda; class Insecta; order Orthoptera; family Morabidae; genus Vandiemenella; species Vandiemenella viatica. The sequence continues at coordinate 12,752 of JARYHS010014912.1, forward strand.
TCGTAAATCACACCCGGGAAACTGGAGAACGATGATGATGATGGCTATATTGGGTGGGAAATCTCCGAAGGGTGTGGCCGCCAAATGACGAAGATTTCTGGAATCGCACCTGTGCACTAATGTCGCGGCTGCATTTGCCTAACTCAGTTATCCCATACACTGACAACGTGGTGAGAGTGAAATTATTGAATTTTTATCGGTTCTTAATAAGTGTGCAAAATTTAAAACGATTCGGACGTCAGGAAGCGGGTAAACACTGAAATGAAAGATTCCATCACATGGCAACCATTTTTCTATTGTTACCGTCAAGGTAACGAGAACTCTGTCAAACGCCTTAGATCTGTCTAAGGCGTTTGACAGAGTAAGCCATAAAATGGTAGTAAATAAGGTAAAAACCATTGGAGTGGATAAGAAAGTCATTTGCTGGGTAGAAGAATTTTTAAAAGGTAGAAAACAGAAAGTTAGGGTAGGAAATGTAGTATCAAAAGAAGTGGAAGTAAAAATGGGTGTGCCACAGGGTAGCGTATTGGGACCATTGCTATTCATTATTCTAATGAATAATTGTGTTGACTGTTTACTATCTGAAATTAGATTGTTTGCAGATGACATAATGCTGTATAAAAGAATCAAAACGATAGAGGATTGTAAACAGTTGCAGGGTGATCTGGACAGGATATCTAATTGGGTTGGTAAACATGGAATGAAGATAAATACAAAGAAGAGTCAGCTTATTAGATACCCAAATAAAAAACAAAAGGTTAATTATGAATATAAGGTGGGGAAAGAATTGCTTGCTGAAGACTTGAAATGCAAATATCTTGGAATTACTTTTGATAACAAACTTAACTGGGCAGGACACATAGGACAGGTGGTAGGAAAAGGTTTCAAAGTTCTGCACTTGTTGGAGAGAGTTATGAGGGGATGTACGAGAGAAGTCAAGGAATTGGGTTACAAAACTTTGGTCAGACCATTGCTCGAATATGGTAGTGTAGTATGGGACCCTCATTTTACGTATCAAATACAGGAGTTGGAGAGGGTGCAAAGAAGGGCTGCTAGATTTGTTTCTGGAAATTATCGCAGAATGCAATCAGTGACGGATATGATAAAGGAGCTGGAATGGGATTCATTGCAAGACAGGAGGAGGATGAGGAGGGTCATGGGAGTGTACAGGGCCTATACTGGTGATGAGGCATGGAAAGATATTGCAATAGGTATGAAAAGTAGTGCATGGAAGGGAAAAGATGACCATGACCACAAGCTGGCACTCGATTTCAGGCACAAGGGTGTAGGAAGATTCTCTTTTTTAGGTAAGGGTGTCAGGGATTGGAATGAGTTACCAAGAGAAACGATGAATAATTTACCGAAAACTTTGAAGGAATTTAAAGATAAAATTTGTAGAGGGCAAATGTAGGTGGGTGCAGAATAGGGGGAAGATAGCTGTGTAGGGAAATTGCCACCGGGGCCTGTGCTCCATTGCAATTAAATTAAATTAAATTAAATTAAAAAATAGCAGGACGTTGCTAAGAGACTACTGTATTGTCAACGGTTCTTAAAACGTGTGCAAAATGTTTATGTTTTTACTGTCAACGTAATCAGAATATCAAGACATAGCTATGAAATTATTGTATTGTAATCAGTTATCAATACCTGAGCAAAATTTCAAACAACTCGGACATCTGGAATTAGGTTAAAATTATATTGCAAAATTCCACGACATTCAACCATTTTTCTGTTGTTACTGTCAAAGTAATGAGCATAGCAGGATATAGCTATGGCATTACTGTATTGTCACCGGTTCTTAATATGTGTGCCAAATTTCAAACAGCTCGGACATCGGGAAGTGGGTCAAAATGGAGTTGTAAAATTCCATTACAATCATACATACATACATACATACAAGTCAAGCTAATATAAAGCGTGTAAAAATCAGTTTTGTACGATTATTGCGGTCGTCGGTTATATCTACTTGCAGAGTGGGAGACAAAGTAAATAAAAAGCGTAACACAATACAAACATTTACAATTTTGATAATGAAAAAAATAATGCATACTATTGAAACAGGATATGATGCAACAACGTTACAAAGCAAAAAGTTATTTTTCCTAGAGTTTTCTCTAATTTATATTATAATGCGAAAGATCGCACGTCCCTATAGTTAAAATGAGAAAGTCCTCATCCTTCTTTAAGAGTGTTTTGACTTAATTACTTTGCGAAGTGCATAATTTTTCAGACAGAAGTTGGGACCATTCAAATTTCTGCCTAAATGAATGTGGAAGTTTAAAAAAAATTCAAATAAGGGTCATCTTAAATGAAACATTTATTGCAAGAGCACGTAAAATAATTCAGGAACATGAAACTCAAAAATCAAAAAAACTGATTAAAGAAAAAAGCTACTGGTGCTTTGCGTGTGAAGCGATGTGGAACAAATTATGTGAAGACTCTTAAATAATTATCTTTACTGAATAAAATCAAGTCTAACGGTGAAGTCAAAAATGTTACTACACGAACAGCACTAATGAAATTCAAATTGCAGGAAAAGGAACTCCCTGTAAGTGGCGGAATATGTGGTTAAATATGATTATAGAAAACAGGCAACTGATAGAATATAGTAAAACGTTGGAGTCCAGAAGAATGTTAGACAAGAATTGTAATAAGCAAAAATCCGTCGCCTTTACGACATGGAGACTGTAACTAAACCCAGAAGTCTAGGTAGTAGGAAGCCATACTTAAAATCTAAATAATAGATCACTTTAGCGTACTTGATGAGAACAAACCAAAGCTACTACAGAAGTGAAAATCAATTGAATGCCGTCAGTGACAGGGATTCGAACCATTGACCTTAATTCCTGATTCAGGCTTAAAAGCGTACACAAAACTTCGTGGTTCCAGTCTCCAGCATTCCACTAAATAACCTTACTATTTCTGGAGGGGAAGCGAACATAGTATGAAGCATTATTCTTCATTACTATTTTGAAAAACACGTAGCTCAAGCTTTCTCATACCTTTTGTTTAGCTGCTTAACGTCTCTCTAACAGCGAGGTCTTTAGAGACGGGAAAGGATGGGGGGCAAGGGATGGGAAGGAATTAGGCCATGGCCTTTTGAAGGAAGCATCCCAGCATTCACCTGGAGTGATTTGGGGAAACTATGGAAAACCCAAATCTGGATGCCCGGACGAGGATTCGTTCCGCCGTCCTCCCGAATGCGAGGCCAGAACGCTAACCGATACACCACCACGAACGGTTTCTCATGCCTAATACTAGCATAAAATGAAGTGAAATTTTACCTATCACTATTGTACACTGAGCTGTTCAAAGCGTAAAAAAAAAAAAAAAGCATCTTTGTTTCTTATTGAACTGGTTGCCTAAATTAGACTAATGTATACACAATGGTCCTCGGAATTCTCACTGCTCCAGAAACTAACGAACGCTGTTAGTTAACCAGGCAGCGCATGAATCAACATACGTTTAATTTTTTGGTGTCAATACATCTCTGTAATCCCCATTGCATACGCACAATTATTAATTTTTTATTTGGGATTTAATTGTGGTACATGAGAAAATCAATAAAAAAAAGGTGTGGCAGAACTGTGGATCAATCACCTGGCATGCTTCGAAATTATGAAGAAGAATAATGTAGAAATTAAGTACGAACCTGAAGGGCCGCTGTAACGTTTAAGTTGGGTGAAGTTCTCCAGTTTCAGCTAGTTTCGATATCTGATTTCCGCTGGAGAACTAATAAATATTGAAGATGAGTGAAACTTTGGTTGCAAATCGGAAAAAAATTCTTCGACGCATGTCCCACTTATGTTACAAGCAACCTATTCAGATTTCACTGTGCGACGAAATAGTGAAAGCGACCAAAAAGGAGAAAATCATACTGTCTTCTCAATTTCAAAGCTGTCATTCTTAGTACATTTCATCCGAAATTGATGACTACGAGAAATACAATATGGAAACGATTAACGAGTTCCTTAAACAGAAAGGAGAAAATACTCGGGTGTTTAGACACATCAAAGCTGAACGCACCATCATTACAATGGATCCCCTATCACACATCTCTGGCGATTAGACTTTCTATCCAGAAACGTGAGGCCGCTTTGTCCCCAAACTTTGTATTCACCTTGCATATCACCAATGGCTTTCTTTTCGTCTAACAAAACATTTTCTTCATTGAGGCGTATAGTTAGCGATCACTTGAACATTACAGCCTCAACTGGCTTCTGGAGAAGACTTTATCAGGGAACTGATT
>JARYHS010014914.1:0-18996 GCA_031002005.1 Vandiemenella viatica
ATTAAGTCACAAGGTGGTCAATGCCTTTTCAAGATCCAAAAAAACTAAATGGAGTAGTTTTCCCTTTTCAAAATGCCTTTCCATCAGAAGATGTGTGACATGAATAACACTGATCGTTCCTGTGCCTTTAACAAAACCACACTGATTTGAGGGCAATCTTAATTAAGCTCCGAAGCTGTGCATGCATAATGCATTCAAAAATCTTCATTGTGTGACAAAGAAGGCAAATTGGTTAATAGAAGAGTCTAGAACATTACCCTTTCCTTTCCAAAGGGTTATTGTAACACTAGTGAACCATCTACAGGAAGCTTCATCTTGATCTATGACCTTATTGAAGACATCTCAATTTCCTTTCCAATTTTCATGTTCTTCCTGATGGTCTCTACTTTAAAAGCCATGATGCCTTGATGCCTGTAGCAGGGTCATACATAGGATCAGCAGGTGGCATTAGAGGATGTAGAAAATGCTGTTTACATCAGCTGAGGATCTTGGTCAGTTTCTGGCTTTCATTCTTAATGGTAATAGCATACCCAACTTCATGAGTAGTATGGTGATGACTCTTCTCTAGCCTGAAGATGTTTTTCAATCCTTCTGGGGTGTTTAGCTCAGTGTACACTTTCCTATAATGTTCTTTTTGGCTTTTGCCACTGACTTCAGTTGTGTCTATTTCTGATGATCAGAATCAAGTCCCAATTTGAGCCAGGTCTTGTGGGCTAACTTCTTGGACACCTTAAACCTGACCATTCCAACACCATACTTTTTTATTGATGAAATAACATCCAGGTTTCATTGTGCCCATGATCTTGATGGCACAGGTCTTAATGTATTTGGTGACCGTTGTCGAGACTTCATCAACATAGTGTCCATGGTCTGGCATTCCTAGAGAGTCAATGGATGTTACCATGCTTTAATTTCCACCTTTTAATTTATTCCAATGTAGACTTAATGTTTTTCTTGTAGAGGTTGTGGTAAAGCCTGGAACTGAGGAGCAGGTGACGTTGAGCTGGGATGTTTTGTTTTTAAACCACCCCTTCCAATTAACCAATAATTAATCTGAGTATTATTTAAACTGGTGCTAAAGGTAATGAAGTATGATGGATGTTTTCTGTGAAAGATGTTAACCACAGTTAAGTCCAATGTCTCAGCACATTCCAGGATTCTGCGTCCATCCTTATTTTGCTCTCCAAAGCCCCAACCACCATGCACTCTATCTAAACCATTACTATTCCTTCCAACATGTCTACTGGGTTACTTTCAATGAAGAGGAGTTCATTTTATTCAACAGACTGCATGTAGGTTTCAGGATTGTTAGAGAAGTCCTTCTTCATGTCATCTGAGCACCCGGTTTGTGGGGCACAGCAGAAATTATGCATAATGTTTTGGTACAACAAACGATCTTGATAGTCATCAATCAGTATGAAAGAAAATTCACCATAGTGAAATGGTACTGGAATTTTATACTTGCAGCGACAGCTACGTCGTACCTGTTTGCGATCTTCTATGAGAGAACAACATAGATTCTTTACCAATATCCTTGGATTTTGAGCCAGTCCACTCGGTTTCTATCAGTCAAATCTTTCCATATGTGTATAACTTCCTACAGCCCTTTACTGAAATTAGCATCCTTCCTATATTCCCCTCACCATTGAGCATTATTACCTAACCTTAAAAACATCATGGTCAACAAAGGCCTGCTTCCTAACTCCATTAAATTAAATGAATCATTCCGCTGCAGAAGACTGCACTGAAAAACTATCAGTAGACACCCAGACACCAACACCAAACACAGTCTAATCACTAGAGACCAGATTATATGCAACATAAAAAGCTAAACGTGAGCACGCAAATATGCACAAAAAAATGCTTAAAACATGCTCGAAAAGTGTCAAAATATGCAACATTATCTAATATATAAAAATGAATGTTTGTTGGTTTGTTCGTCTTCTATGCGTTCCTATACCATTTATCCGATTACAATGAAACTTTGCTAAGTTATTATGTGCATGCCTGTAAAGGTTTCTGGCAAAAAAGAAATAAAAAACCTGAAAACACCCAACCCTCTCCTACACACCCCTCAGATTTTTCAAATATTCTTTGTACAAACCCACAATGTTTGTCCGATTTCATTGGGGTTTGTCATATGTATAATATAAAACAGAGAAAAATACTGCCTACATGTGGTTTAAAATTCAATCAATGTTCTGTATACACAAACAGTTTTATCAGATTTTGATGGAACTTTGCGTTAGTATACACTAGAACAAATAAAAAATTACTGTTTATATTTGATTTACAAAAACCGAATCTCTTCTCCCGTCCTTAATTTAGTTAACATTGTTCACACAAACCTACAGTTTTTATCCGATTCCTTTACTATTCATCCAATTAAGGTGAAACTTTGGCGAGTTGTTCTGTGCCTGCCTGGTAAAGTTTCTGACCAACACAGGGTAATGATTTGAAAATTCCCTGATATTTCCTGAAAAATTTGTCATATTTTTCCCTGATTTAGAAAGTTTATTTGCATGATTAAGATATTTAAAGTTTTAATTAGATTTTGATTGTAAATAATTAAATCTGGTATAAAACTAAAAAAAATAGAAAAAGAAACGTTTAAGAATTTTTATTTGAATATTTTATAACTAATTTAATAATCTTATGAAGCATGATTAAAAATGAGTAGCACAAAAATAAGATAATGAGTATGTAAATGGAGACTTTCCCAGTGTATTGATTCAATGAATTCTTCACGGGTGTCCATCCGGCTGGACACCCGTGAAGAATTCATTGAAGATAATGAACAAATTAGTAATCTTTCAATATTTGGTAGATATGCCTTTTTCATTTGCTACACTTTTCTTTTCAAAACTTCTGGTTCAGTTATTGTAGCTTCTTTTGTTCCATCTTCAATTTCTTCTGTTGCTGAGTTAACACTTTCGCGTAAGTTTCCACGAGTCTACAGAAGATAGCATGAACACGCGTTTGTATAAACCATGAAATCGTGTAGGCTCACCTTGCATGGTTGCTTGCCTGTGCCACTTGCCTTTGCAGTGGTTTATTTGGTGCGAGTCAAAGGCACGAGCACGATGTTTATACTGTCGCACCGATTCAGCATTTGAAAGAGCTCTGGATGACACAAAACTTTATAAATCCTACATATTTAGACCTCTGGTTAGTATTTGCATGATCTTACATATTATTTTGTTCCTGCTTTAATTCGCCTTATATCATTGATACAAAAAAGTTATAAAGCCATATAATTATCGCTATTCACATTTTTGCTGGCATTGGTATCTTGAATCTAGGCTTTTGTTTTGATATTAAAGGTTCAATTTTTCTCAAAAGAACTTCAAAACCAGCTTGTGACATTCTACAGGACTTCAAAGACTCTCCACAAATTCATTTTTTTGAAACACTTTGCTTGAAATTGTAAAACTGTTTAGTGAAACATAAAAACACCTTTATAAACTTACTACCGTACAATTGCTGTTTTATTCAGTAAAAAATATAACTTCTCATTTTACATGTAGTACTATAATTCTGATTTAGATGTCATCCACCTTTTTAAAAATATAATTTCAAATGCTGAGTTCCAGAGAGAGTTCATGTCAGCACTCGCGTACGAACATCTCGTCGTCGTATCTCAATGAAGCGCAAGACCAGATGCAAGTTGCTAGTGTAAATGTGGCATTTGTTGGCTATTTTATGAAAAAATATATAAGCTGAATTATTTAATGCAAAAGTTCAATATTAAAATTAATTATCAAAAAAAATCCAAATTTTAGGTTGTTGAAATTAAAATTCCCTGATAATTTTTGAAATTACTTGGATTCCCTGATATTTCCATGATATTTCAAGGTTGCTTTAAATTCCCTGATAATTCCAGATTTTCCAGGTCTGTGGCCACCCTGCTGAACACAACACCCCCTCTTCCCCTACCCATCCCTCAATTATTTCAAATGATATTTGCATAGCCCACAGATTTCATCCAGTTTTGATAGTACTTATCACATGTATACTTCAAAATAAGGCGAACTGGTAGATCAGTGATAAAAGCGCTTGCTTCCAGACCAATCTGTCTCCGGTCACGGGTTCAAATCCCAGTGGGAGCAGGAATTTTTAAGAGTTGCATTTGATTATTTGAGCTACACTGGGACATTCTGTGGTTCGGATTCCATATTAAGCTGTAGGTCCCAGAGGAAAAGAACTAGCCTTCCTGCCTCTGACCCAAAGCTTATTACTCCTCCTTCGAGAGGATTCAATCAACCTTCAGGTTATGGACTAAATTAGCATTTTACTTTAAACCGGCTAACTTCAACAGATGGCGGAAATATTTTACAAAAATGTTAGGCAATGCAACAATCCGGCAGTCAACTCGCTAAATATAGAAGACTGCTCAGTCTCTTAGCAACAGTAAAGGATTGTAACATCTTCATTACGTTGGAGGCAATGTCTCTAGACAAATTCTAAGCATCTTAGGATTTTGGTTAAATTCTAGCCTCTCACCTTTAGACATTAGAGGGAAAGCTTATTCTGTAGTGAAAGATCGTTTTCAGTTCATGTTTAGGTTATGGGAGGAAAGCTTTGTATAGCATAGAGATACCGTAACCAAACACACTAAATAAAAACCTTTTAGGGATAATAAATGCACCCATAATTAAATAAAGCTCTAAATAAACCTTTGATAACAAAAAGAAGACATCAGTTTGGGAGGAAAGAGATTAAATCCCACAACTTCAATTTCAAATAATAAATTTTGATATAGGTAACTTCGTAGTTTCTAAACCAATTTGAATGCAGTAAAGACCTTTAGTAGTTGCTAAACGCCGAATATAAACTCTGAATAATAATAAACAAGCTTTTAATCAACTGGAAATTAAATAATCAGTAATAATATTACCTTGGACTTAGGAATTGCTAACTGGGGAACATTTTGTCATTTTAAACCAATTTTAGGAGCAATAGAGTAACTTAATAGCAAGTAAACCAACTAAAGTAACTTTCTGTAATGATATTAACACCTTTTACTAACCTTTGATATGATAATCCATAATAATCCAGTTCAGTGCACAAGATAATTTCTAATATTTGGCATTTCACTGTTTTCACACTTTCGAACCAAATAAAGTAATTTCAATGAAGTAATCAGGCAATTAAAATATAAATTCACTAAAATTTCGTAGTTTCTGAACGTTTAAATAACTTAAATCAATTTGTTTATACTTCGTCAGATGCACCTCACTTTTAATAATTTTTATCTCAAAATCCTAGAGGATCTCCGAAATAAAAAGTAGATTTCCGGAAAGAACTAAAAATCTAATATCACATATAATTATTTCAAGTAATTCCAGTCAATAGAATCGATTTTATAGAGACCTTAAAATTCAGTTTTCATCATGACCATGAGGTCGATTTAGAAATATCTTCCAGCCGATCTAAAGTAGATACAGAGATGAGATAACTTTCAGAATATGTATTTTTACTCAGAGAATCTCATGGTAATTTTAGATTTGCGATAAAACTAATAGAAATAAAGTTATAAAATTAAAACTGAAATCACACTTTGGTTACGTAGTAAGTAAACTTTCCCTGCACCGATCTTAATAAAAATCACACCAATAAACTCAGGAATTTTTGTAGAACACAGTGATAATAAAACAATTTGCATAAACCGTGGCATTAATAAAATGACGAAATGTAGAAATTTCCAGAACAATAGTAGTTCCCCAGGTACGAAAGTAGTCCACTCCTCCACTTAAAACTTTTAAACCAGTTGCTTAAAATTATTCACTAAATATTCATCATTTCACAATTAAATATGTAGAAACACTGTCACACCTAAAGTTTTGGATAACCGTTTAGTTACTGAGATATTTCAGATCTAAATCGTAGAAGTGTTAGCAGAAAGTCGCGTTCTGGCTCTGACGTCAGCGAAGGTATAAATTATAGGTCGCGGTGACGTCTTTGTCTTTTTCCTGGTTGCAGTCGTGTTAGTAAGATGAATTAGGCGTGTGTTGGTAGGTTGGCTATTCCGACGTTAGGTTGGTAGTGCAGGTCACAGTTTGCCATTGCGGAAGTCGGCCATCATGGTTTCAAGGGCGTGGTACTCATTCTCGTAATATGAACTTGTAAATCTCCGTCGGGGTTGGTGCGGGTTACCTCTCTCCATGATCTGTAATTTTTGGATCGATTGTTCGATTAGCCTGTGCAACTTAAGAATGCTGTTTGAACTTTGAATCTCTTCTTGTCACAAACCTGAAGAGCTTTCTATCAGTGAACCTTTTTGTTTCATTTCTGCAGCAATGCTGCAATACCTTTCCAAATTTGGAGAGGTTAAACAAATCTTGTGTCGTCCGAACTTTTGGCGCACAACCCATTTGTCCTTACATGGAACTGTAAGGCTCGTGTTTGTTCAATTTCAAACTGTGGAGAGGGTTTACCGACTATCAGTGATACGAGTGAGTGCTAACCAAGGATACCAGCATCTTCCACAACACCTACTTCGACTTTAGCCAACCAGCCTACTTCACCGACGCCGCAGCGGACTTCGCAGCCGACTACGCTCCTCTCACTTCATCCAAAGTGCTGACCAGAGGGTCCAGGGGCTCGGACGACGGGGTCTGCGCCACACCAAGTCGCTCCACTCATCACGCCACTACGGACTGCAAACCTACACAAAGTTAAGTACAAGTGTTCTTCATTCGAAATCGGGCCGCTCCATCCTAGACTTTGGCGACAGTTTAGGCCTGCCGGGAGCATTCTTTTCTATCATCTATGCAGTTTCTTCCTTCTTTCTCGTCGTGCTAGAAATCATCCACCTTCCAGCAATAGTTGACCAAAAATATCTTATGATATTATTCAAAGGTTACAGTCACAGTAACCGCATTTTTACTATTATTTATGCCATTACGGTGGCAAACTTGTGCTCGATTTTACTGAGTGACAAGACTTTGGGGTAATTTATGTTACCTATCAGCCTAATTTTACCTGGCTTTTCATTTTTTTTTCTTCGTGCCTACGAGTGAATTCACAGTGTTTTGGAACCTTACGTGATATGTAACTTCGATCAGCTGTTTTTCGTATACCTCCGCTCAGCTGGTGTTCTATGCAACTCAAAGAGTTTACTACGACAGAGATTGTACATATTTGCCGACGATTTGCTGAGACACACTGCATAACAGAGATATTTTTTTCTTTTTTCTGTGTTTACCATCTGCTTCAGTGACTGTCTTTGCAATGTTTTCCCATGCACAACCGAGAGGAACTTTTTTTTTTTGTTCATGACGTGTGTTTTTTTTGTTCTTCTAAATACAGTTAAGTTTTTATTGTGAGTTTTTGTTTGTGTTTTTTGGAATTGGGTAATTTGTTATTTCACTTTGTCAGTTCAATTTTCTACCCAATCATGAAGCAGCCTGATCTTATAAAAATTAATGTACACAACTGGTCTAAATATTTACAACCCATTGAAGATAATTTGAATATCTCATTTCCGTTAGTCTCTTACACTGAGGAAATTAACAAAACTATATTATGGCTACAAGATAACATATAATGGGAAATGTCAAGAGTGTGGAAACTTGGTTAGGCGCCAGTGTGAAGCTTATAAAAATGAAACTGTGTCTGCGCAAAGTCGCACACAACAATTTATTCAGTCTAGGCCTGGTATACTTTTTGTTAGACTTGCGGTTGAGTTACAAAAGTGGGAATTCTCTACAAAGATTGAAGAACAAATCAAACTTTCCAAGCCAAGTACACTTAACTCCTTTAGCAGTTAAATCTGAAGTTGATAACAAGTTACGCTACTATAAAGAAAGGTTAGAATATTGGGCTGATGCTGATCAACTGCAAGAGTTGACAATAATATTTGATTACATTACAAAGGTAACAGATGAAGTATTTAATACTTCGCTAAAGACCTTAAACACTATGAAATTGAAACTATGAAAACACATTTGTCAAATTTCACGTCCTTTTGTAATAATTTACTGCAACAGGAAGAGGTTACACAAAGTAATGATCCAACACCTCCTCCTCCTGCTAATGCACCTGAAACAAAAACAACTACAGGAGATCCTTTGGAACCTACTGTAGATTCATTACCCACAGCTGATCCAGTGGTACACAACACCATTCCTCAGCGATCAGCTGTTTTAGTAAATTCACCTATTGAGCCACCACAACTGCTTACTACTACTGATGCCCTAGTTGGTAATGAAGCAGAGCCTTTGCCTGCATCAGCTGATTCAATTCTACATACTTCTGAAAACTCTGAAACCTATTCTGCACCCATGGAGGTCACAGAACCTAGCATTAATGCATCAGCTGATCCATTACCACTTACTGACCACTTAGATTCTATTGCAGTAGAAACAACTAATTTTTCCAAAACTGAAATTCAGGTACAGCCCTCAGCTGACATTTCACAGGTCACTGACCTGACTCCTGTAGTTAACAATGCTGTAACTGAACTTGTAAAGGCTCATGTACCTGATTCAGAACAAACTATACAATCAGATGATCTTAACAATACTACTGAAAAACCAGAAAGCTTAATTGGTTGTACAACTGACTTAGCACATCCCACTACTATACTGTCAGCTGACAACATGCCAGTACATCCTGAAGCAGTGCAGCTTATTTCTGATATTTGTGGGAATGATGAACCTATGCCAGTAATTTTAGGGAATAGTGATGACTTTAATAATTTCAATGCTCAAAACAATATGCATCACTCAGCTGATTTCCCTACTCCATTAGTTTACACAAAAGAAGTTACTAGCAAACCATTCAACAAGAAGTTGAAAAAGCCAACTTTTGTTGATAAATTAAATATACAGTTGACAACTAAAATGTTCCCTGAGAACAACACTAGAAATTTTTCTTTGCTATCAGTGCCCATTTGGGAGACTTACAAATTAACAAAACAGATAACACATTTCATTCTCTTTCAGAATGTTTCACATGAGGTACTGACTTTGATTTTTAATACTTACCATATTGGGGACAGTATACACCATATCGCCAGAACTTTTTCAAGCAATAAAAACCTCAGGACAGCTTACTATGACATTGTGCTGAAACTCTTTCATTCCTGTGATAAAGAAGAAAATGGTGTACACCTTTCACAACCCACAGTACCCATGCTATATCAGCACAGGAAGACTAATAAAAATAAAATTATTTTCAGCTATCAATGCTTTGGGAGGCTCCTAAATTTAAAAGCCATGTGAACCCTTTCACTCCAAACAAAGACATCCTCTTTGCTGAATGGAGGAATGTTCTTAAACTTAAAATTAGTATACCTCACAAGGTGCCAACACAATTATCCTACCTTTTGAGGATATGTAAGACAATTCCGGCCATTTTTAATATTTTTCTACTCTATTTTGGGATTTTTTGTATTTGTTTATCTGAGTCTTTTACTCAGCTGACTTTGATTTTTGAAGTTGTATTGGGACCAGAAGTTTTGCAAACTCTTTACTTTTCTAATGAGTACTTTCATCTAATAATATTTGAACATCTACCTTGGGAAGTCATACGCCAGATTAGATTGGATAGGATTTCTGAGACACCAAGGGTGGAACTTATGGATGTTGAGATGGATTGTCGAAGAGGATAACGTTGTTTGTGCAAGTGAGGAAGTTGATGCTCTAGTTAAAGTAGAGGTGGAGATATAACATGTTTTCCTATATTTTTGGGGGAGGCTGGAAGAGAAGAAAGTACCATTTTGGGGGAATGCATTATTATTATTTTATTAATAGGGCCAGGAAATAGAGTCCTGCCTGCGAATCCCATTATTATTAGGGCCAGGAAGCAAAGACTTACCTGCGAATCCCATATTTATTATTAGGGCCAGGAATTGGAGACTCACCTGCGAATCCCATAATTATTAATTGCATTTCCACCCATTATTATTATGTATCAGTGTAACAAAACAAGGCGACCTCCTATATTAAAACACATTAGGCATCACCTAGGGATGACCTCACATACACAAATAAGGCGTCATTGTTATTTCATATAGTTACACAATTTCATACACAATACATATATATATATAGGAAACATGAGCAGTCAACACACTATAGAGACAAAAGCGGAAATGACCAAGTTTGTTACACATAATGGAATCTTGGAGATATGATATTAAAACTGATGTGAGTTTACATTCTTGTTGCGGAAGAATGAATTGAAAGCTATTTGGAAGTTATGTACTGTCTTAAGTGTTTATCTATGTACCGTAGAACGGTTTTGGGATAGCAATTCCTATTGTCTTGTACACTAAGAAGGTTGAATGATGTTAGTAATGTGATGAGGATACACACATGCTTTCAAATATTTTTATAGTAAAAATAAACCACTCTAAGCAAACCTTTTTATAATAAACTTTCCTATACATTTTCCTACTTTAAGTAACACTTTCTTCGCTTTGTCTTATTTACCCAACTTAGGTTGAGGATTTTTTGTGCTTTGTTGCACCTTAGGCACTTCATAGTGGCCTTAAGCAATCAGAATTTTGAGAGTAAGGTTCATTATTAACAATACACTATAACACTTGAACTAACTTTCATAAACTAATATTTATAAAGGATATGTGACTTTTTTGCACCAGTGTACTGGTGAACACAACTAGTGTTGTGATACTTTAACATAAGAGATCTCTTGTAACATTTCATACATACATACACGACATAAATACACTCATCTTACACAGCAGTGTACTGCTGCTTGGAAACTACGTTTCCTTATAAGTTACAATTTTCCCCTACACATTTTTAGATGTTTCTTTTCTTTGGGGATAATACTATGTAAATAAATCTAATAAGTAATATTTCTTATGATTGTAACAACTTCTGTTGAGTTAAGTGATCCAATAACTTGGCATGGACCAAGTTCATTTCACTATGTTTTAATTTGATATGGATATGCTTGTATTTTTCTTGTACTTTCTTTATATCTATTCCTTTGGATCATTTCTTGTAACATTAATTACTTACAGGACTTATAACTTGTACTTGTTTTTCATTTTTCTTGCTATTTGTAATTACCATCTTTGCTAGAAAAATAATTAATTTTGTTTCATTTTCCAACAACTTGTGAAAATTTCATTGTAATTACCATGGTTATTGTAATCTTACTTTTGTAGCTACTTTTGTATTGGATCTTAATTTTTCGTTATGTATATGTTAGTGGTTAAGAACAGTTTGGCCGCCACTAATCCCCATATTTTGTTTTCTGTTTTGTATCTTTCACAGACCAGCTAGCTGACCGAGTTCCCCAGGCTACTCCTGCTGCGTCAGGAACTGGGGATGAGGGACTTTGCTCGGCAGAGCTAGCCATAAGGCTGTTGGTTTATATAATTACGAGCCTTAAGTCTGCGCCCGTTTCAGGACTTGGGTTTTCACCCATTTAGGGGGTTCTGCGACAAGGGTTTAAAGTGTATAAAGGGAAAGTGGTAAGGCCATAACAAAACAGTGTAATATGCAAACAAGGACGTTCACAGAACGAAAGACTTTCCAAAATGGAATTCTAAAAAGAGATTATTTGTAAAACACCATTTTGTTCTTTATGTCTATGCTTATAAAATGTAAAATTTTAAGGTTTTTTTCTTAAAACAAATCTGATGTTCCATTGTAACAATATTTTTCAGTGTACTGTTGTAATTTGCATGTATACAATTTATGTCTTATATTTTGATAATATGTTTGATATTTTGAGAAATTTTGTGAGAACACACAGGCTTATGATTTTGTGATTATTTAATATTTTGTATTTTACATTTTTGCCATTTGATCAGAAATTCTCATTAAGGTAGATCTTTTAAGAGTGAATGAGTTTGAAGATTTTTGTAATAATTTTGTGAGTGGAAATTAAAAGTTTTTGGGATTGTTATAAGTAAGAATATTTTGTTTTGAGTATGAATGATGGAGAGAGAACCGAACCAACAAGAGATAGTTAGATTTTGTGGGAATAATTCATTTCATTTGGGGAATTTAAATTTAAATTTTTTTTGTTTTTTTTCAAGATATTCAGTTAGTTTTCTTGGGAAAATAACCTCAATCTTCGGGGGGCATGTAAGCATCTTAGGATTTTGGTTAAATTCTAGCCTCTCACCTTTAGACATTAGAGGGAAAGCTTATTCTGTAGTAAAAGATCGTTTTCAGTTCATGTTTAGGTTATGGGAGGAAAGCTTTGTATAGCATAGAGATACCGTAACCAAACACACTAAATAAAAACCTTTTAGGGATAATAAATGCACCCATAATTAAATAAATGCCCTAAATAAACCTTTGATAACAAAAAGAAGACATCAGTTTGGGAGGAAAGAGATTAAATCCCACAACTTCAATTTCAAATAATAAATTTTGATATAGGTTAACTTCGTAGTTTCTAAACCGAATTTGAATGCAGTAAAGACCTTCAGTAGTTGCTAAACGCCGAATATAAACTCTGAATAATAATAAACAAACTTTTAATCAACTGGAAATTAAATAATCAGTAATAATATTACCTTGGACTTAGGAATTGCTAACCGGGGAACATTTTGTCATTTTAAACCAATTTTAGGAGCAATAGAGTAACTTAATAGCAAGTAAACCAACTAAAGTAACTTTCTGTAATGATATTAACACCTTTTACTAACCTTTGATATGATAATCCATAATAATCCAGTTCAGTGCACAAGTAATTCTAATATTTGGCATTTCACTGTTTTAACACACTTTCGAACCAAATAAAGTAATTTCAATGAAGTAATCAGGCAATTAAAATATAAATTCACTAAAATTTCGTAGTTTCTGAACGTTTAAATAACTTAAATCAATTTGTTTATACTTCGTCAGATGCACCTCACTTTTAATAATTTTTATCTCAAAATCCTAGAGGATCTCCGAAATAAAAAGTAGATTTCCGGAAAGAACTAAAAATCTAATATCACATATAATTATTTCAAGTAATTCCAGTCAGTAGAATCGATTTTATAGAGACCTTAAAATTCAGTTTTCATCATGACCATGAGGTCGATTTAGAAATATCTTCCAGCCGATCTAAAGTAGATACAGAGATGAGATAACTTTCAGAATATGTATTTTTACTCAGAGAATCTCATGGTAATTTTAGATTTGCGATAAAACTAATAGAAATAAAGTTATAAAATTAAAACTGAAATCACACTTTGGTTACGTAGTAAGTAAACTTTCCCTGCACCGATCTTAATAAAAATCACACCAATAAACTCAGGAATTTTTGTAGAACACAGTGATAATAAAACAATTTGCATAAACCGTGGCATTAATAAAATGACGAAATGTAGAAATTTCCAGAACAATAGTAGTTCCCCAGGTACGAAAGTAGTCCACTCCTCCACTTAAAACTTTTAAACCAGTTGCTTAAAATTATTCACTAAATATTCATCATTTCACAATTAAATATGTAGAAACACTGTCACACCTAAAGTTTTGGATAACCGTTTAGTTACTGAGATATTTCAGATCTAAATCGTAGAAGTGTTAGCAGAAAGTCGCGTTCTGGCTCTGACGTCAGCGAAGGTATAAATTATAGGTCGCGATGACGTCTTTGTCTTTTTCCTGGTTGCAGTCGTGTTAGTAAGATGAATTAGGCGTGTGTTGGTAGGTTGGCTATTCCGACGTTAGGTTGGTAGTGCAGGTCTCAGTTTGCCATTGCGGAAGTCGGCCATCATGGTTTCAAGGGCGTGGTACTCATTCTCGTAATATGAACTTGTAAATCTCCGTCGGGGTTGGTGCGGGTTACCTCTCTCCATGATCTGTAATTTTTGGATCGATTGTTCGATTAGCCTGTGCAACTTAAGAATGCTGTTTGAACTTTGAATTTCTTTTTAATAAACTTGAAGACTTTTTGGAAAAGTGAACTGTTTCATTTCGATAACTGCTGTAATACCTTTTCAATATTTGGGTCATCAAATATTGTGGCGACCTTTTAGCATTCTCGTTGTATCCTGGCAACATGGTCAAACTAAATTAAAATATGCAACAAACTTTCTTTGGACAGTAAGGTGCTATCAAGACTGTTAGTTAAGGTACTTAAGCGATACTCAACCCCGGTATGCAGCTTTGTCCTTACAACCACTGACAGTTGCAGAGCGCTTGCCATCTGGTCACGCAGAGGACTAGAACATCTGGCGGTCCTTAATTCGATTGCAAACAGCAGTGGGCAGGTCCAAGGAAAACCTAGTGAAATGGGGTTATACTGATGCTACCAGTACTAAAGGCCCATTCACACTAGCGGCCAGCTTAGCTTATGTAAAAAATTGCTATACATATAATCCAATCGAAGCATTCACTCTAAGAGGTCCGCTCAGGTCAGGACAAGGCAGGTCAAACAGGAGATCAACAACGATCAAGACCTGAGCTGAGCTGAGCTGACCACTAGTGTAAACGAGCAATGGTAAGGTCAGGTCAGATCAAATGGGCGACAAACGTCTAAAATCTTTTGCTCATAACCAATAATAAAGAGTAGTAAATAAAAAATAATGTTTTAACAGTATGTTATTTCTGATTGTTATAAAGTTGACAAAATTTAATATAAATTCAATAATTGTTACATGTTTTCCTACTGCCAAGGAACAGATCCTGTTTCCCAATTAAAAAATATTGTGAATTCATTTCTTGTATCAAAAGCTTCTTTACTAGTATTAACACCAAAACGAGGAATATTTGTAAAAATCGGTTCTTTTCATTCATACTGAAATTCACTTTCTACATGGCATGATATTTTATCCTTTTGTAAATAATTGTGCAAAACATATGTTGCTAAAATTATTTTATCATTGAAACCTGGTGCGGAATTAATTTATTTAAAATGAATTCGAAATCTTTGAGCTGAAATATTAAAAGCATTTTCTGACAGCCATCTCGCACGGCATAGCCAGTAATTATTTAATCTGTTTGCGGTTCAAACTCTGGATTATAAACTATTATAACTGTCCTCTTTTTTTATCTTGACATTTTGTTAGGCTCGTCATCCAAAATCGGTGCAATTTTAACTAACGTTAACATAGAGAACGGCATTGTTCGCGATGAGCAATTGAAATGAAATGGCCTTGTCTGCAACTTGATCTGACCTGACCTGACTTGACCTGAGCTGAGCTGACCGCTAGTGTGAATGGGCCTTTAGTGCAAATGTGGTGAGGATCAAACAATGAACCTTATGCTCGAGTGCCCTACATGCCCATCATCCTGCAACAAAGATGATCTGTTCCGAGCAACACCGAATGCACTTTAAGTTGCGAAGTACTGGCTGAAATGTGTTTAATGCTGTTAATTTGTACAGTGTTTTTAACTGTGTATTTGATGTGTATGATAATAATAGTTTCTTAAAAGAATGTTCCTTATACATTAATGCATAATGATGAATCATCCATATTTTGTTTCCAGGTATTTGACTTTGAACTGTCTCCTGAAGATGTTGAACAGTTAGATGCTCTAGATAAAGGTCCAAAAGGAAGAATGTTCAATGATGCTATTGGCCCAGAGTAAGCATTATTACAAGTGCCATTAAATTTATTTTTGGCTAACTCACATTTACATAGTCACTTCAACATTTAACTTTTAATTTGTTTTGGTTTCAGTCGAGTAAAACATCCAGAATTTCCACTGAAAATACGCTACTAGAAACTGAGATTTGTGAAGACATAACCGAGGGAATTATGTTGCTGCATTGCAGGCTTGCAAAAGGGGAAATCACTTCAACTACAAAATAATAGTACTATTCTACTACTTGTTTTGTAGAAAGAATATCTACACAGAAATGCTTCCATTTTTAATGAACAGTTATGCTGAGTGTATGGTAACGTGAGATGCAAACAAGGAATTTTTGTTATTATATTTAAAAAGAAAAGTTTGTATCACAATAAAAAAAATACAGTGACTATTATTATTGTAGCTGTTCAAAGTTTTATTACTTCCCTGACTCCCTCTCACCTACATATAAAATTATCCCAATACTTTATAGCTGAAATCAAGAACTAGTTTTTAGCTATGGTGGTGTCTTCCCTTTTCTTTCTCCAAATAAGTCTCAACACTGATGTATGTCACATACATGCCAAGCATACTCTTCAGCCCCCCATCTTCCAAAGACTCCCAACCAGATCCTTTACTGCATCAGTTACCGACTGGATTCTACGGTAATTTCTACAGGATAATTAAATGTTGTTCTCTTCTTTTCAACCCCTCCAGTTAGTATTTGCTACCCATAATGTGTCCCATACTACTCTTTCATATTCAAACAAATTACTGACCAAAGTTTTATATCCCACTTCCCTGGCTCACACCCCCATTTTCCTCTCAAATAGGTGCAGTACTTTGAAATCTCTTCCATCTCTCCAATTTGACCCCCCCAAGTGAGTTATTATTAAATGGTATGCTAACCTGTTTGTATTTTGACCTTCAACCAGAAATTCACCACCACTATGTTATCACATAAACCTTTATTTTTAACCCATTTTGACATGTTGACCAACCAAACTAGATATTCTATCCTCATCTCTCTGTAGCTGTTCACCATCTTGTCTCATTTTAATCCTGTTATAATGATACTAAGGAAAAGAAAATGGTCTCTAGGCAATGTAAATAACAAAGGATAGGGAACATAACTTATCACCCAAAGTTGAAGACTGGACGCCTGAGACAAATATGCAGCTTCCTCTCCATAAATTGGTGTAAAGACTTACATATGTAAATTGACTTTTTTCTATTTAAGATTCTTCTGGATCCACATGCCAGTCCTGTAAAACATATATCAACTCTGATGAATGGTTTACCATAAATTCTGAAAGAGTTTAAAATTTGTAGCGGGCAAAAGT
This sequence comes from Vandiemenella viatica, assembly GCA_031002005.1. Classification (NCBI taxonomy): domain Eukaryota; kingdom Metazoa; phylum Arthropoda; class Insecta; order Orthoptera; family Morabidae; genus Vandiemenella; species Vandiemenella viatica. The sequence goes on from JARYHS010014914.1 coordinate 16,838, forward strand.
TGAGAGTTACAAGAAAGGGGTAAAATGGGTGTTGAAGCAAACTGCCACGAGAGCAGCTCCACTGCAATTGAATTAAATTTCCCAGTCCCTCATCTTACCCCTATCTTTCCCCATTCAACTTTTTTAAATTTTTTATTCCAGAATTTCAGCCTTTTCTTCATCAAATAAGTTATTCAAATAGTGATAAATAAACATTTCTTGGGCTTCCAGCCATATTTAAATGTCACTATTATGGAATGTTTTGTGAGTGCCTATCTCTGCCATCATATTCAACCAAAGGTATAACAGTTATACCCTGAATAACTCAATTATTCAGTTATACTTGTGCTTGAAAATGAGGGCAAAGGTAGACGCTCGTGAAACATTCCTTAATTGTGTCACTGATACGCGGCTGGAAACTCGAGAACAGTTTATTTATTCGTAATGCCACCAAAAGCTTCATTCTTTCTCAAATACTCAATTGAGAATGTTTCTTCAATTCCATAATCCCTGGCTTTCAGTTCCTTTCTAGAGACTCGCCTTTTCGTTCACCGTCAAGTGGAACACACTGCTATTACTTCACATTCTTTACTGGAATTACCACTTTGCTACCAGATTAGGAACATTACAGACAGAATAACTTTCTTTCATTCATACAATAGATTACCTACATATGACCGCATCAGTATTTTTATTTTCATTTTCCACTCCAAATACTCCCTAACATATAGTCTTGCTATCCATGGCAGACATATTTGATCAAATTAAATATACTTCACCTAGTACACCAATATCTTCAACAAAACTTCACAATGAATGAAAATTTTCCCAAACCTTGTCCAAAAAAAGTCCCAAGCTACCAAACATTTAAAACCGCCATCTCAAAGGCACAAAATACCTGTATTTATTTCGAAGTACGATACAGAACTCAAACCAATAAATGAGATATTTTATTGATGTTTCTTTGAATGTGTTTGTTCCAAGAAATCAGTGCCACATCGGGGGGGGGGGGGGAATGGAAAATTCATGTGGCACCTACCTTTTTTTAACTGTATGTACTACCCCTGCATAGCAAATCACGTTTGAAGGAGCGATGAAATTTGTGTGGTGGTGGCCTTTCTTTTATTATTTTTTAGCTCTTCTGCCCAGACAGCAAAATCATGTTGGAAGGGGTGGTAATCTCAAAATTTTTGCTCTGGTAAAGAAAATTTGTACATGTATCTCTGCAAGAAATACACCTTCTCCTCCTTGAGATCCTTTCACCTGTTTTATCTGCATTGTTCAGTAGACCATTTGATTTCAACGCCTTAATTCCACTAAACTATATTATGGCTCCTTGAGTTACAATAGACCACCAGTAAAATAAGCAACAAGCAAGATGAGCAATTCATATTCCTCCATTGTTCAAGCTTGTATACTGGTCTTACCAACTTCTATCAATCAAGATTAATAATCTAGATCAGGGTTTCACAAATTTATCGTTCCATCGTACGCCTATAAAATTTCCCAGGCAAAAAATTGGGGTTCTATTTTTTTTTTTAAAAGAAAAACATTTTTATTTTGCAAAGGAATACAGCCATAAAAAGCCGTATGCTATAAATTAATTTGATGGGCTTGTTTCTTGCAGCATGTTAAGTCGATTTTAGGAACGTTTCGCTCATGATCATGCTTGAGACAGCCAACCAGCTGCAATACCGTAAATCTTTTCGTGAACCTCTAGGGGTTCGTGTATCACACTTTGAGAAACCCATTCAGTTACTGCTAGTCTGGTTCCCTCAAAACCTAACATTTCTTTGAGTGAGTGAGCAGTAATGCTTGCATCTGCCATTTGGGAAGATGTGGGTTCAAATATCTGTATGGCCCAGATATTGGTTTTCCATGGTTTCATGAAATCACTTCCAGATAGATGCTGGGATGGTTCATTGTAATGGTAATGTCCATTGCCGAATTCCTCCCTCTTCCCAGGGGCGTAGCTACTATAGGGCTAGACGGTGCAGTGCACCGGGGCCCCCAAGCATACCTCTGGGGACCCCCAAGCGCAGCCTTCATGGCAAACTGGTGACCTCACTAAGGGCCCTCTCATTTCTCAGGGGGGCCCCAACCACTGCTCAGGGGGCCCTTACCAGCAACATAAAGCAAAAAAAAAAGGTCGCCCATCTGGCCTGAGGGCCCAAAATAAA
>JARYHS010014915.1:0-12000 GCA_031002005.1 Vandiemenella viatica
AGTTTCGTGTTTTAACCTGTCTCAGAATACGCTACACAAACTGTTTCATTCAGGAAAGTTTAAACAATATTATTGGTGAATGTAGTGTACAATACCGTCACAGAAAGGAAAGCTTGCTGACGCCAAGAAAGCTACAGGTCAATGAAAATTCTGTTAAAAACAAAAGTGAAAAGTCCTTTCAACCCGATTTTGTTAACTTACCGAATCTCGTTAGGTGAAACAGCTGCAGCTCGCTACGACAAACCCCACAATGGCCGACTGCAGCAAGTCACCGCGCGAAGCGATCTGGGGGCCACCAGCCAGTGTTGCCAACTACACCGTAATTACAGCAAATACACCGTATTCAGCATAGATATTCAAGCTACCATAGGGTTAAAACTACGCTTGCAAAATACACCGTAATTTGAAGAATCGTAATTTTTAAGTAATTCTTTAAAATTCACGAGTTTATCAACCGATGTTAATGCATCCTTACTTTTATTTGAGTATTTATTTTTTATTCTGTTGACAACACTTTTTTTTCCTTTATAAGCGTTTAATTTTTAGGAATTCCCCAGTTTGAGCTTCCAAATATTATGCCAACAAGTTTGGTACTAAGAACATTTTAATTAAGTCCGTTAGTATTCATAGTTGACATTTCTCTTTTTAATTTTACAGTCTCTTGTACTGTTGATTTGATTTTTAACTTTAAAAGACGGTGAATTATAGCGACAGCATTTCTGTAAAAGAATATAACCTAACACCAACACAGCAAAGAGAAAACGTTATAAATAGAAGTTTCGGGAAGAATGGTTGCTGTTGCTGAACAAAGAATATTGTGACAGGTTAAGAAAAGATAAGGATTTAACAAAGGCGACATGTAGTTATTGCAATAAATCTTTTATGGCCGACATAAGTGTAACAAAACACCTCAAACAATGGAATAAACACATTAATAATGTGAAAAAATGTATTGCTTCAATATAAAAAAACTAGCAGTTACCCGCGACTTCGTCGGCGTTGAAGAGTGTTATAAGATTTTCTTGAGAGGTCTGGTTGCTCAGTGGATAGGGCATCCAACTGGAGATGGAAAAGTCCCCAGCTTGAATCCCAGTCTCGGCGAGTATTTTCAAAGGTCCTTAGCTCGACCTTTACCTCTGGCATAGGTTGTTGTGTGATGTGAATTACGCCAGAATGCTCACTTAGTTCTGATTCCGTGTTGAACTGTGAATCCTCTAGGTCCGATAGGATTACTGGGTTACGTTAAGAGGCTACGAAAGGGGCTGATTGCGGAGACGTAAAGAAGCCTTGTCACCAGGTCAATACGACCACACAATTTATTTTAGAGCTATTTTTATTAGTAATAGTAGTAATAAATGTTTGCAATAAAATATAAAAAAATTTATGTTCCACAACTACTTCATTGAATTTTTAAAACAATAAAAATATTCTGTTTGTTAGGAGTATTTTCAGTTTAATATATCCGTATATACAATACTGAGGAATTGTCTCCTTGGTTTTTGCTATTTTCATAGCCCTAGTTTTCTTACATTTCTTTGAAAGATTTGAATTTCGTTTAGCCGGCATCTCTTATAATTACTAATTTCATCTCGCGAATAAAAATTAACACAGTTTATTGGAAGCTCAAAACGTCAAAATATTAGCAAAACATTGACTGGAATCGACTAAATATCAACAACAAAAAAATACTAACATCCAAACAGCAAATAAATACTTAAGTGGCCCAAGGACGTTCATTTCCGTCAAAAAATTGCGATACTAAAAATGAATATTTTGATTTACACTGAAAATCTGAAAGAAAAGAGAACTTAATTTACTCTTTGAATATTGATTTTGTTTTGAGGATATATTGGCTTCATCAATTAATTCTGCTTTAAAACAGATATTTACATATTATAGTAGTAATTGATTCTTTTATTCATAATGATCAGTGGTAATATTGGTTTCTCTATATGTGGAAACAGTTGAATTGTCTGTGGAGTGTAGACCAGTTTACTATAGTTCGTTCGTTTCGATCCATTAATTCTGCCTAAAATATAAATTTCAATGTAATACATTAATTCTTCATAATTGTTTTCTCAATCTGCCAACAGAATTGAAAGTCTACCGGCAAATTACCATTCCGCTTGTCTGCCACTCCACTATCTGAATAAAAAATTTATAACTTTCAAAAACTTACTTCGGGCGACGCCGCGTATTCTGCTAAATCATCTAAGCTTATTATAAATCTTTTGATACAATATCGCTACAAAGCAATACACGACGTCACTAAAATGGCGCTCATGAAATAACTAATAATGTTTCAGTTATTCTGTCACCGGCTGCACAATTCTTCTAATATTACAGCTAGAAAATCAAAGCTTCTATCACTCGCGCATTAATACATTCACTATTACACGTTAATGACGTTATGAATGGCAAAATAAACTTGACTCATTTCAGATCGCGATAGTAAATGAAGCCGAATAATGACGCCGGCAATGTGGCGCAGTAAATTAAATACTGAATACATCTATTCAGCCGCATCAACTTTGTCGTCAGCACGATAACAGTTATTGAAGTAACGTAATTAAAAAATTTGTACTAAAATCATGGTAACTTACAGTGTTCAAAGGTAAGTCCATAATTCTCTGCAACTCTAAGACAACTTTCGTTAATATTGCTGGTCAAGTTAACATCTCGATAAAGTGATTGTTACTGCTCGTGATTTAGTAAGTTGTATAATTGCATTCAATATGTTGAGGTGTGTTCCTATAGTTTGACTTTGTAGTGGCAATATTAACAGAGATAGTGGTTTGGTTGAAATGATGCCTGGACCAGATTGATTTTTTTTACAGCTTAAGGCAGAAGGAACTTAGTTATTATTAGTAATAAGTAAGCAGCTTTCATATGTTCCATGTAAATTGTGTACTGTGTTGTAAACGAATTCCCCTGTCACTTCATGAAATAATAAGTTTCTACATTAGCCCATTGAATATATTCGTTTTAAGTGTAGCATTCGATAGATATTTGCAGAATATTGAACAGTAAGTAAAAAGCAGTTTCGTGAATCATAGTCTCTATTATTTGTAGAAAAATTCTGAACAAAAATAAAAAGGGTTTGTTAAGTTTTAAATTTCGGCAAAAATAATTTGTAATACAAAGACTGTAGGTTCAAGTTTACGTCGTGATACACATTATTGTATCAATGCGCCTGTGATTCAGGCTTTAATTTTGTAGCGACAATATTAACGGAGATTGAAGTTATATTGAAATTCTGCCTGGACCAGAATGAAAACAAAACCTTCTTGTCACAGCAAAAGGCAAGAGGAATTTAGTTATCAGTTACTTAAGAAACTTTAATAAGCACTACGTCACGGTGTGACGTGATGTATCGCTACTTAAACTACTCCCAGACTGTATAGTAACAAAAACGAAACAGGAAATAAATTAAACCGAGATAGAACTACGACATTTTGCACATTTAGTGAACCGACTATCGTGCTGTTATACTAATAGCATTTTACGTTTTTTTTTTTCAATTATGGTGTATTATTTGATATGTCATACTATTTTATGCACGCAAATGAAAACATCTCCTTGCAAACTTGACAACAGTACCTACCTTTTTTTTTAATTTATGGGTAAGTACAGATTCATATTTCCTGCTTCCAAACTATTATTTGTCAAGTGCGTCGGTCTTATGGCTTTTAAACTAATCACAAACTTGCATATGTAAGAAGGTTTTTGCTTTTATTTATGAAAAGTGGTGTTTGCGATATACATAAAAAGCAAAGAGTAAATGTGCACGTTTATCTTATGGAGGAAGGAATATATGGAGGAGAAGTGACGTTAAATCGGTGAAGCAGGCCGCATGGCGGCAGCACCGGCAGCGACCATATGGCGCTTCCCAACAATTGAGGTGTTCACATTGTAGTAGATGCAGTGATTATTTCATTTTGTAATGTGTATAAGTGTTTCAAAATGCCATCTTGTGTTGCACAAATAGGACAGACAGGAATGAACCTGGAATATCATTTCATAAGTAAGTTGAATTGTAAATATCGTTGTTGAAGTGAGCGGTAGACATCGCAAACTTTAGAGTATGTCTATAAATATTTAGACATAGCTCTCAATGGGATGACTATGTTCTCAAATTTTTCTTGGTTTAGTGTAGAAAATCAGCAAACCTTGCTATTTTGCACATAATAGACTAGCATTAATTTTTAATGAGTGTTGAAAAGTGTTTAAAGGGGCGTGTTTTACATCGCGATTCAGTGAATTTACTATTAAGATTTCTTTCGTCACGTTGCTGATTATACTGACAATGGATGATGAAATTAACTTTTATGTAAGAAGCTGTGAGTTTTATTAATTTTTTAAATAGCCATTTCCCCCTTTTAATTCCAGAAGACATTTTGCACTGTTTTCTCTTGTCAGACTATTATAAATTACATAAGGAGATAATTAGCTGAGAGAAATAAATAGGTTTAATTCTAGATCATGATACTGCTACAACTACTTTAGGCCTACTGCCAGTACAGGGATCTAGCTTTTTTTTATTATTCCTAGCAGTTGAGGTTAGGTTGAAATACAGCCTGGATCAGGAGAAAAATGTCATAAAAGTGATTCGGATAATTCTTTGATAGCTGCGTGCGGCAGAAAGGTGCTATAGCTGTATGCCATCTAGAATTAAACCAATAAATATTCACATGCTGTTGTGAATTCAGTTCCTCATTTTAACTGTGACAAATTTTATGAAAGGAAAGCTACGTTGCCTGGCTTGGAATCCCTCCCCCCCTCCCATAGCCCAACGTAGACTTTCAGCCACCCCCCCCCCCCCCTGGACCGGTCCATGTAGTTTGTGCACGGTCCCTACCTTTAACCACATGTTAATTCATTATTAAGAATGTGAAGTAAAGGAAAATAATGAATCAAATTCTGTCTCATAAAGTTCCTTGTACATTCCTGTAATAGCAACAATTGTGAAATGACTCTTATATTTTTAAAGGTAATAATAAAGTCTCTGCCCTTTTAAACACAAGTTGAAGTAGAGCTCTTCTTGCGTGATAAGTTATTTTGTTAAAAAAAGTATATGCTTGTTCATACAGTGACTCATCATCGCATTTATGATTGGAGCACACTTGCTTGAAGTTACTTCAAAGAACACCACATGATGCCAACCATACATTATAGTAAAGTATCACTCTTTACTTTTTGTTGATACACTTTATACTAACTATAAATTATGCGGAAACATTTTATTTCTGGTACCAGCCTACAAAATGTCTGGGTTGCTCATCCCTAGAGTGGGTCCTCTTACTTTTTTTCTGGTCTAGGACACATTTCAGTCTAACCACAAGTGGTCACCAGATTGCGGCGTCACGTTTATCCTAGAGTCCCCTTGAGGTTTTTGTTCATATTCCCCGTGTTGTTGGGAAGCGGCCATGCCCCCTCCACTCCGGCCATGCCTCCCCACTCCTCCTCCGCCTGGCTTCACTTGATTGCGTGGTGAAGGTCGCTTGCGTCGTCTCCATATTATTCCTTCCTCCATGGTTTATCTACGAAGCAGGAAACTCTTTGTTGTTTCCGAATTGATATTAATGGCAATTTCTAAAAGAACTATGCGTTTTTGCGGGATAAAATCTATCCTATCACACTTAGCACGCAATTAACTGACTTTATGCCAAATTTCATTTAAATATGTTGAGTTATTAAGGCGTGATTGACTGCAGAAGTACATCCAAACACACATCCGAACTTTCTCGTTTTCTCATTTATAGATATATAGATATCTATTGAATGTGTTTTTAAATCCATTCCAGTTTCTGAAAAACAATTGGCTAAACTACTTAAATAAAATTATCTACTTTCGTTGTAGAGTCTCGTATTGTTATGGATCACTTAGCCGATTTGTTACCGAACTAGTTCCCACATTCTTAAAAAGCCAAAGATTTTAAGGTAAAAATAACTAAAGTTCATGCTATGATAAAAACTGTATTGGCGAAACTGAAAAAGAAAACCTGATCACTGATTTGAAGTCACAGAAGTTTTCGTTTTTGAATGACGAGAGCACAGATATGGCTGTAGCAAAAACAGTAGCTGTAGTAAAAACTAGCATAATATGATCCAATCAATTGGAAAGTGCTGAGTCGGTTTTGGAATATAATTTAATTATTTGATGAAAAAAATAATGGATCATGTTTAAAATGCAGAAAAAACGTCTTAATGCTGCTATTAATTCATTTGAAATGTATGAGATTCCTATTGAAAATATTATAGGCTTCGCTCTGATGGATGCAATACAATAATGGGCTCTAATAATTTAGTTTCAAGCCGATTTCGTCAATGATGTCCAGGCATAATCTTATATATATATAAAAATAGACGTGTTTTTGCCTATATTTCACTTTTCAGCCACCAATACCTAGCACAGATCACTGATGTTTGTGTGTGGAAGAAGCATGGAGTTTCCTGTCGTGCACAACGTTGGCCGAATGCCGATAGCTGTGGAGATGTGGGAGATATAATGATTAAAGTTGGTCAGTGCAGGGCCTTTTCATATTTCGACCAAAAATTCGTATCTCCGTATACTTCTCTTTCCTGCCACAACTACATAACATAGACTTTTGGTGTTTGTGTGTGGTAGTAAAATCGTCTTTCCTGTCGTGCACTATGGTTGTTAGATGTCGGTAGCTATGGGGATGTGGGATATATGGGGGTTGAAAGTGGTCGACCTGTGGCAGTTTCATACTTCTGCCAAAGACAAAAGTGTCATGATGTATCACTTTTCAGCGAAAACTATAGATCACAGATAACTGGCATTTGTGTGTAGTAGTAGCACAGAGTCACCTTTCGATCACAACAGCGGCCGAATTTCAGAAACTGTGGTACTGTGGTGGATATGGTGGTTGTTAGTGGCCGACCAAGTATATTTTAGTATTTCGACTGTCTCCGCATATGTCACTTTTCTGCCACATCTACATAGCATAGAGCATTGGTGTTTGTGTTTGGTAGTAGAATCATATCTCATGTAGTGCCCTATGGTTGTTAGATGTCGGTAACTATGGGGGTGTGGGAGAAATGGGGGTTGAAAGTGGTCGACCTGTGGCAGTTTCATACTTCTGCCAAAGACAAAAGTGTCATGGTGTATCACTTTTCAGCGAAAACTATAGATCACAGATAACTGGCGTTTGTGTGTAGTAGTCGCACAGAGTCACCTTTCGATCACAACAGCGGCCGAATTTCAGAAACTGTGGTACTGTGGTGGATATGGTGGTTGTTAGTGGCCGACCAAGTATATTTTCGTATTTCGACTGTCTCCGCATATGTCACTTTTCTGCTACATCTACATAGCATAGAGCATTGGTGTTTGTGTTTGGTAGTAGAATCGTATCTCATGTAGTGCACTATGGTTGTTAGATGTTGGTAGCTATGGGGGTGTGGGAGAAATGGGGGTTGAAAGTGGTCGACCTGTGGCAATTTCATACTCCTGCCAAAGACAAAAGTGTCATGGTGTATCACTTTCCAGCGAAAACTATAGATCACAGATAACTGGCGTTTGTGTGTAGTAGTAGCACAGAGTCACCTTTCGATCACAACAGCGGCCGAATTTCAGAAACTGTGGTACTGTGGTAGATATGGTGGTTGTAAATGGCCGACCAAGGATATTTTCGTATTTCGACTGTCTCCGCATATGTCACTTTTCTGCCACACCTATATAGCATAGAGCATTGGTGTTTGTGTTTGGTAGTTGAATCGTATCTCATGAAGTGCACTATGGTTGTTAGATGTCGGTAACTATGGGGGTGTGGGAGATATTGGGGTTGAAAGTGGTCGACCTGTGGCAATTTCATACTTCTGCCAAAGACAAAAGTGTCATGGTGTATCACTTTTCAGCGAAAACTATAGATCACAGATAACTGGCGTTTGTGTGTAGTAGTAGCACAGAGTCACCTTTCGATCACAACAGCGGCCGAATTTCAGAAACTGTGGTATTGTGGTGGATATGGTGGTTGTTAGTGGCCGACCAAGTATATTTTCGTATTTCGACTGTCTCCGCATATGTCACTTTTCTGCCACATCTACATAGCATAGAGCATTGGTGTTTGTGTTTGGTAGTAGAATCGTATCTCATGTAGTGCACTATGGTTGTTAGATGTCGGTAACTATGGGGGTGTGGGAGAAATGGGGGTTGAAAGTGGTCGACCTCTGGCAGTTTCATACTTCTGCCAAAGACAAAAGTGTCATGGTGTATCACTTTTCAGCGAAAACTATAGATCACAGATAACTGGCGTTTGTGTGTAGTAGTAGCACAGAGTCACCTTTCGATCACAACAGCGGCCGAATTTCAGAAAACTGTGGTAGATATGGTGGTTGTAATTGGCCGACCAAGGATATTTTCGTATTTCGACGAAAGGCATGTGTCTCCGCAGATTTCACTTTTCTACCACGACTACATAGCACAGAGCATTGGTGTATGTGTTTGGTAGTAGAATCGTATCTCATGTAGTGCACTATGGTTGTTAGATGTCGGTAGCTATGGGGGTGTGGGAGAAATGGGGGTTGAAAGTGGTCGACCTGTGGCAATTTCATACTGCTGCCAAAGACAAAAGTGTCATGGTGTATCACTTTTCAGCGAAAACTATAGATCACAGATAACTGGCGTTTGTGTGTAGTAGTAGCACAGAGTCACCTTTCGATCACAACAGCGGCCGAATTTCATAAACTGTGGTACTGTGGTAGATATGGTGGTTGTAATTGGCCGACCAAGGATATTTTCGTATTTCGACGAAAGGCATGTGTCTCCGCAGATTTCACTTTTCTACCACGACTACATAGCATAGAGCATTGGTGTTTATATGTGGTAGTAGAATCGTGTCTGTTGTGGTGCACTATGGTTGTTACATGTCTGTAGCTATGGGGGTGTGGAAGATATGGGGGATGAAAATTGTCGACCTGCGGCAATTTCATATTTCTGCCAAAGACGCATGCGTCACGGTGTATCACTTTTAAGTGAAATCTATCAATCGCAGATCACTGGCGTTTGTGTGTGGTAGTAACGCAGAGTCTCCCATCGATCACAACGTTGGCCGAAATTCGGTAACTGTGGGAGTGTGTGAGATATGGTGTTTGAAATTGGCCGATCATGAATATTTTCGTGTTTCATCCAAAGAGTTGTGTGTATCCGTAAATTTTACCTTGCTGCCGGAACTACATTGCGCAGAAGACTGGTACTTGTGTGTGGTAATAGTATCGAGTCTCCCATCGTGCACTAGGGTGGTTAGATGTCTATAGCTGTCAATATGAATTCTTTACAATCACGAACGAAGGCGTGGGTACCAGCTAGTTTTATATAAACGAATTTGTCATTCACTTCATATTTGCGTTAGTGATGCAAGCAAAGAGCTTCCACTTAATTGGGAAAAATTAGTACGAAATATATATATAATTATTTTATATCCACCTGCAAAAGACATTAAATAGTTCCAACATTTTGTAGAGGTAGATGTGCACAAAATTCTTAGACCAGCCCAGACTCGATGGCTGTTATTAAATGCAGTAGTATAAAGAATCCTTAAGCAATGGGAAGCTTTACGTCTATATTTCGATAGCAAATGGCTAATGGATTCAGAGTGTCACGAAATCCATTAATACCTAAATGACCCAATTGTGAAGGCATATTATTATTTCTTGGCTTGGACTTTCCAAAATTTACAGCATTAAATTGTTATTTCCAAAGTGAATCTGTTCTGATTACTAAACTGTATGACAAACTGAAAACTCTGTTGTTAGATATTATTGAATTCTTTTGTTATGGAACATAAATGAATTTTTATTAATATATTGAAATATTGAAATATTTGTTACTATTATTAAAATTCTTATTATTAATAAAGAAGTCTTATATTACAATACACTTCCAGGAGGTCGAAGTCATGGGTTACATCTATATACATTTGCGGCATCACGGTTATCGTACTATTCTCTGTATTCACATTTAAAATTAAGAATTTTTTTTTGATATGTTAAATATTACAGAAATAATATTTTTTCGTTATTACTACAGACACATCCTTACTAAAGTTTATGCTTATCTATATAATCTTAGCAATTTTTGATGAATATGTTTGTTAAAATTAAATATTTTTCTTGCTTTGTTGATACAAGTGTGTTCAAGTTGTGTGTGAAATAAAAGATACGTGAATATTGGAGTCCCCGAATACCTACGACCAGTGACCATCATCTGAAAGACAATTAATATCTTTGGAGAAAAGAGAAAGAAAAAAAAAAGATGAAGAAGAATGATATATGGCCAGAGAGTGGGCTAGAATGTAAGATATAGAGGGCATGCGGTGGTATAAAATGGAATGTAGAAAACTGTTATTTTGTAGTGTAATTTAAAGAAATGTATTTTGTACCAAGTGTTTAATAATAAATTGCTTTCGAGTGTTTTCAAATGATCCCGTCGTGATTTTTTGTTTCTGAACTGTGAAATAATATAATGTGCCGACTTCTATAGCTAGTATTTCGGCTGGACGACGGGCATATTATACATCAAGAGGCGCTATAATAAAGAGCTCATACCAGCCAAATAAAGTAGGTAACTTACAAATTCCAGCCAATGTTTATGTATTCTGATGATAATTGCAGCTGTCATAACGTTTTGATTGTTAGTGTTGGAAGTTGTGTAAATAATTTTTCCTTTGGTATGCCATCTCGAAAGAGATCTAAACTGCGGCATCAACTTCTACATGTGACAGATGTCGCTGCAAATAAGAGCGAATGAAAGCGAAAACGTCGTTTGCAACATCAAGAAGTGCGCAATGAAATAGCATAGAAATGAAAGTAACCTGGATCGAGAAACACGTTTGAACTATAACCTGATTCTAAACGGTAAATCGAGAGCTTCTGGAAAGCGCACAGAAGAAAGAATGTCGTTTGAACCACGACTGGGTTTCTCAAGCTTTGACTGGAGCAACAAAAACTAGAGAGAATCGAACGAAACGTTTAGCGATGAATTTGAACGTCAAGCGAAACTATGTGTTACCAAAATAATAATAATAATAATAAAACCTGCATGAAGCAACCAAGCATCAATCACAAGGATATTTGGTGAGTAATAATACTCAAGAACTTGTAGAAATTAAGCAAATTTCGCAGAAGGAAAACAGAGAACAATCAGAACTGTGCCTAACTGATGTGTGGCTTAGATGCACTGCAATATGGACATCTCAACTAGACGGTAATGAGGGAAATGTGTATGATACAACTCGGCAAGTACTTCCGTGCAAAAACGCTCGGTCTATATAACGTGCAAACCCTATCAATTAGAGCAGTTCATAAACATCAGAAAGTATCTGTGGGTCAGCCGACCTTTACACAAGTCTCATCACCTGAAGAAGACGGCAGAGCCAGCCCTCGAAATATTGTGTTTCCACAACATTACCCGGCGGTACACCCGTGAAGACTACATTGCAGTCATACGCCGCGAAAGTCTTCGTTCTTACATCAGAAAGTAGTTGAATAATTTCCACAGATGCTAGTACATGTCATTTATAACTGCACATGATTCAATATCTCTTGTTGCCAAGGAAAAGAAATACATATACATTTATGATAAGCAGAGTTTCGGGTTTTGCCGCGTTGTTGATTTCAGTACCTGAGCTTTCTGCTTGTGTCCAACAGCCTTTCTCAGAGATACTATTTATGTGGTAATAGCGTCGAGCGCCAAGCATCGCAGAGTATGCTCGTTGCTATGTCAACATAAACCGTATCTCTGAAGAAGGCTGTAGGGTACCATTGAAGAAAGAAATATATGGAGACGACGCAAGGGCCTTCACCACGCATTGAAGTGACGCCGGGCGGAGAGGAGTGGGGAGGCGTGGCCGCCGTATTACCTATCCTTACAGACAAGGGGAATATGTAAAAACCCTCAAGGGGACTCTAGGATAAACGTGACGCCGCAATCTAATGACGGATTATTATTTAACACGATGAACCAAATATTTTTTTTTTTTT
>JARYHS010014916.1:0-25014 GCA_031002005.1 Vandiemenella viatica
CAGATGACATAATGCTATATAAAAGGATCAAAACGATAGAGGACTGTAAACAGTTGCAGGGTGATCTGGACAGGATATCTAGTTGGGTTCGTAAACATGAGATTGTAGATAAATGCAAAGAAGAGTCAGCTAATTAGATACACAAATAAAAAACAAAAGGTTAATTATGAATATAAGGTGGGGAAAGAATCGCTTGCTGAAGACTTGAAATGTAAATATATTGGCATTTACATTTGATAACAAGCTTAACTGGGGAGGACACATTGGACAGGTGGTAGGAAAAGGTTTCAAAATCCTGCACTTGTTGGAGAGAGTGATGAGGGGATGCACGAGAGAAGTAAAGGAATTGGGTTACAAAACTTTGGTCAGACCATTGCTCGAATATGGTAGTGTAGTTTGGGACCCTCATTTTGAGTATCAAATACAGGAGTTGGAGAAGGTGCAAAGAAGGGCTGCTAGATTTGTTTCTGGAAATTATCGCAGAATTGCAATCAGTGACGGATATGATAAAGGAGCTGGATTGGGATTCATTGCAAGACAGGAGGAGGATGAGGAGGGTCACGGGATTGTACAGGGTATATACTGGCGATGAGGCATGGAAAGATATTGCAGTAGGTATGAAAAGTAGTTCATGGAAGGAAAAAGATGACCATGACCACAAGCTGGCACTCGATTTCAGGCTAAGGGTGTGGGATGATTTTCTTTTTTAGGTAAGGGTGTCGCGGATTGGAATGAGTTACCGAAGGGGAATGATGAATAACTTACCGAAAACGTTAAAAGCATTTAAAATTAAAATTTGTAGAGGGCAAATGTAGGTCGGTGCAGGATAATGGAAAGTTGGGTGTGTAGGGAAATTGCCACCGGAGCTTGTGCTCCATTGCAATTAAATTAAATTAAAAAATTAAAAAGAAGCGCGCATCTAGAGCCTGGCACACACACTCTCGCTTGTCGATCGTTTTGCTTGAACAGTCTCAAGTTGTAATGCATGACGGAGGGTGTGTGGAGGACAAGTCTATCGACTTAATTGTTGTGTTCCGTCAATTGTTTGGCTTGAAGGCATGAAGAGTGCTCTTTATTTTCCGTGCGTGTTCCTACATGCCGTCCAGCAAAACGGTGTGTGTGTGTCCGTACTTCCGTCTTGCATTACGTCTTCTTGGTAGAGTACTGTCACGTGAAATTCTAACTGAATTTATTAATTTATACAGACAAAATGAATGTCTGTGTGAAATCAAAAGTAAAGATTATTTAAACAAACAGAAAAAAAGTTTATTCAAAAAGTTGATGAAATAACAAATAAAGAAACTATTATTAAAAATGTGAATTCATGAAGAACTTGTTTTCGGAAGGCACAGAAGAAATATAATGAATTGCGTAGATATGGTTCTTGTATCGAAAGCATGTGAACATAATTAAACCAATCTTCAGGTTCCAGCCTGAATTCATTTATTAAATTGATGTGCTCGCTTCAGTAACCACAGTTTTGACCATTTCTGTCTAATTCTGTTACTTTCTTTCTTTCTTTCTTTCTTTCTAATTATCAGAACAATAGCCGCAGCAACAACTAATTTCTGTGTGTCAGCCATGTTGACATTTAGCAACTGACAGCAAAATGAAGTAGTTGAGTGTCTGTGGGCTCAACTGCGTTCCGTCATGCATTACAACTTGAGACGGGACAAACAAAACGATTGACAAGCATGAGTGCGTGTGCCAGGCTTAACAGAAAATAAAAGATTAAATTCGCCAGACCATAGAACAATTAATTAGGAAACGATTTTTTTTAAAAAAATGGTGTCGATAAAACAGATATCCCTGCGACTTTCGTAAAGGAAAAATATTTACAATTTGCTCGTGCCGTTTAGATATCTATGAATGGAGGGTATGAAGCTATGGATCTGCCGTTGAGGTGGTCGACGCGGAATTGATATGGTTCAAGTGGAACCAGGTCCAAGTTTTGAGGTTGGGGACTGCGCGACTTTCGGAACCTGCTAGGAAGTGGTACTAAGCTGTTGAAATGTGTATTAACTGCTTGGATATAATGTCCTCTTCACGTTTTGAGCTCTTGTTTTGCCCAAAAGTCGCCACAAATTAAATTCAAAATGCAAAATTTGAGAGGCTGCGGAACTGTGAAATGCTATCAGCACTGCAAAAATAACATCAAAATTATCGGTACAGGGATCATTTCAACACAAACAGTTCTGTTTTATCGTAGAGTTCTTGGTTGAAATGTGGTCTGCACCAAGAGAAAAATCTTCGGAAATTTTTGGCATCCATCACAGAAATGGCGTATTTGTTTAGAACGGAAGCAATCGATTATCTCTGATTGCTCGTTTCCATATAAGATGGAAGGGCATCACCGTATTAAAACTCAGAATAAAAATTGTCTATTTGTAAATTTTGTGTTACTTTTTACAAAGGAGAGAAGCTGAAACAGCAAGAACGCATTACAACAAAGGATTTAACCGACATTTTTAAGAGACTGTCTTTCATTTTGCAGTGCGTCACTCTCATATTTCGGGATCTTTGATTTAATTTGAGGCGACTTTTCCGCAAACCAAGAACGCAAAACGTGAAGAGGACATTGTATCGAAGCAGATAATCCAATTTTCAACAGGTTAGTACCAATTCCTAGTAGGTTCCGAAAGTCGTGCAGTCCACAACAGACTTCAAGGTAACTATGAACTGAATTTTGGTGCCATTTCCGCCTGCAGAATCGATCAAACTATCGCCAACTCATTAAACATAAAGACCAGTTGCTAGCCATGCAGTCAACACTCCACTGGAAATAAAAAAAAAGAAGAAAAAAAAAACCCGTGGAAATAAATTGGTGAACATAAAAACAATTTTAAGTTCCGAATTGTTATTTCCTCTGAGACCTTTTATGTGGCTAAATATCAAAATAATGGGAGGAAAAAACACTGATCGAAGCTGACTTTCTAAATTTTCTTTTTCTGAGGCTGGTTTAGTCGTGGATTTCGATACATCAACAAGAATAGAGTAATGAGTCCGTTATTCTTGTTCCCTGTTGTATTTAAGGCCGGCCTACACGTAACGTCTTGACTGACGTTTTTCGTGATCAGGCAAGACGTCAGGTAAAACTGACCAAAAACTCGCGACTACACACTTACGTTTTTGACTTCCATCTTTAGCTCAGTTCTATTGAAATATGGGGTGAAGCATTACTTTTAATGGTTTAATTAACTATGTCTGATGAGATTAAAAACTAAGAATGGTCTATAAGACGGTTACTAAACAGGAAATGGTTCTTTGATCTGAATTTGCTTCGGAAATTACGTCATGAACTTGAAGACTGGTGTAATTATTTACGAATGGTTACGGATGCTTATTTTAAATAATCTAAAAAACAAAAACAAGACACTGCTGTGAGAAGGAGAATCTCACCCCTTGAGAGACTGATTGCTATGATAAGATTTCTAGTAACAAGCAGAAACTACGAAGATATAGATTTTACAACTGTAATATCGAAAGAATCTCAAGATCTTTAGTTCACAGCTGTAATGTCGCAACAATCTCAGCCGCCTTATACTAGAATCTTTTCGAGTTATATGAAATTTTGAAACCAGGAAATAAACCCAACATCCAATTAAGAAGACGTAGACTGTTTCTGGAAGGTGCAAAACGTGTAAGGGATACATTCAACATGTACTTTAATAACCAAGGATCGTGACATTGGCAGAACAATGCCGTAACTCTTTTAGGGGATTTTGACAAAATAAAATAATTTTGAAGATACTAATTATTTTTTCGTTTATATTTAGCACTACTACTGTATAGCTATTAAATAAATCTACGGTACTTTATTTTTATATGTACATTTCTATGTACAGTTTTGTTGATTTGCGGCGGTTAACAACTTACTTCAACTTCTGAATCATCCTCTGTACTGACAATTGTTTCTCATAGGGTACCTTTATAATATAGAATAAAAGGACTTGCCGTATACGAGGATAACTAGGATACAACTCAATGAATTTCGTAAACAAATCACTGTCCTAGATTCTAAAAGACCACAGCGTAAAATGTTTTCGAAAAGAATAACAAAATAATAGTTTCTTTAGCTCTGCACAAGCTGAGAGATGATTAAAAACTGAAGGGGAAAACATCAGTCAAGACCGACAACAATGCTCCCATTTTCTGGAAGTCGTTCTTCTTTATTCAGTTAAGGTAAAACGTCGGTTTTACTCTCCACCAGAGGCGGATCCAGGATTTTGGTTTGGGAGGGGCTTGAGTGGAATTTGGTTTGGGGGGGGGGGCTTGGCACGAGTGGATTTCGGTTGGGGGGGCTTGCCTTCAGTGAGAATTTTGAGTTTGGGGGGTGGGGGGCTGGAGGCTGGTAAAGGGTAGTGTTTATAACCTCCTTAGGCCTCCAATCCCTAGAGCTAAAAAAAAAAAAAAAGAAAAAGTCTCCAAATTTACAATGTTGGAGATGGACCTAGATAAGATATTTTGGGCCCCCCTCCCTGGATTCGCCCCTGCTGTCCACACACAATGTTTTGCGTTACGTGTATGCCGGCCTTTAGAGAAGTTCGTGTACTGCTAATATTCCCTCACGACAGAGGCCTCCAGTCAAATTAACGCAATGAAATATTCGCTGGTTCACATGTACAGCGACTGCACTTCCAACCCAACTATCATAGGTATAGGGAACAGTCTTTTTTAAAATAAATTCCATGCCACAATGCTCGTATACTTGCGTGTAATATCCCACTTGAGGGCGATGGACACCAGCGGAAATTCTTCTAAGGGAGCGTCCATAAACAATGTGACTCCATTTTGGCCTCATGTCAATCCCCCCCCCCTCACCTCATGTAGTCCGACGTGGCTTTTGACTCGATAACCCCCCCCCCCCCCCTCCTTCCTTGTATGGCACGTTGCTTTGTCCCCTAAGAATTCTAGAACACATTTTGTACTGTTTTCTGCTAACAGACTATCAATCAGTCATTAAAGTTATTAAATTATTGTGTGTATAAAGAACCCAAGAGATATTTCCGTTACTGACTGAACGGAATGTCGGCACCAGCCACTCCTGCTAATCATCAGTTATGTGGAGTAACCTGTTTGTCAGGTAGAGTCACGGATCCTTTTATCCTCCAGGTGTCACTAAAAACACTTTGCCTCATTCTTCATTGTTCATTAAGTGATAAAATACAACAAACTATACGTGCCGCGTAAGGAAGAGCTGTTTTTTTCTTTTGCTGCAATTCTGTCTTCTTTCTTTCTATATTGCCAGGGAATGATACTTCGATCTGCTAAAAAGTTTTCTATAACTCATCAGATAGCGAATATTTATTAGAAAAAAAATAAAAATTTTCGCTAAGCCTCGCAAAGTTTATTGTACAGCTCCACTACACACACACTTTGAACTAGAAACAACACTGCGGGGGGACTACAGTTAATGTGGCTCCCAAATTCACTTTACAGAACGAAACTGAAATTATTTTATGAACCAGCGGTGTGGTCACACGCGGGCGATCCTAATCGAAACAGCTTTGTTTCAGACCATGAAAACAGTATGAACTGTCACGGCCTTGGAATATCCCGGGTGACATCTGTAGCGAATTAGAGTCTAGGTACGGCGTGTCTAATCGTAATGCGCCGTCGCCTGTCGGTTGGTTCGAATGCGGCACCCGCGTGCAGCCCAACGCTATGACTACAAGTCACACGCACGTACAGCACTGTCAGTTTATAGGAATTCTAAATTAAATACGGAGATAGTTAAATGACTGAAATAAATATTCACATACTGCTGCGTGTTCTGTACCTCATTTTAACTGCTACAAATAATATGAATGTAAAGCTTGGCTCGGAACACCCCACGTTGCTCAGCATATTTTTCTACAGACCCTCCCCCTCAGCGGAGGCAGTTTCAAGCCTGGGCCTGTGGAAGAACCACATGAATGAGTGGTCTCGTTTTAACATGGTTGCAAAAGTAAAAGCGATTCAGCGTAAATAAACAAAAATCAGACGGAAAAACATCAGATGTGAGAGTTTTGGAAAATAACAGATTGTGTAATTGGTTTGGGTAGTAGCTCACAGTAACTGTGAACCAGTGTTAGTATCTAAGTCGTCTCTCCTTAACATAAAATACTGTTCGATAAAACATCGAGCCATCTGATATCAATTAGTGTTGAGATAGTTGGAAAAAGCAGATTGCAGTGGAATGCCTGGTGCAGCTTGGCAGAGTGGATTAAAGGAGTGGAAACTGTTGTAGCGCGGTGTATACAGGACAGAAGGGATTACGCGAGGCAGAAAGGCGGAAAGCGCGGCACATTGAAACAGGACGCAACGCAACACTAAGTGTCATCTCAGAGATCGAGATAAAACGCATCACAGACAAACTAGTGTTTAAGAAATTTTAATATGAATAGTAGGTCTGGTAAAGAATTGATAAGACCTTTACTCGTGTCGCCATCCAATAGTAGAGACACCAACCCCTGCGCGCTGAAAACAACGCAGCGGATAATCGCGAAACGTATTTCATGTTCAAAACATAAATAAGTAACAAGTTTTTACGGATATAGCGCAAGATAAATTTACAAATAAATGAAACGCGTGCGCGGCATAAATAATTGAATCTGTAACGACAGGCGGTTGAAACCTACAGCCGCAACGGCAGGTTATAAGTGAAGATCACAAGCAAAATGCGTAGCGTATTACACCTGTGCAGAAATGACCAGCTGGTGTACAACCGCTTACAGAGAGTAAAGTGAAATAATTAGGAGAGAATATTCATCAATACGCGCGATTAACTGAGCCATGATCTACTAATTTTCATTCCGCAGTCCCATCCCACCTCTAATGATCTCGACGTCGACGAGACGTAAAACCTTAAGTAAAAATAAAATATTTAAAAAAATAAAAATAAAAAAAAAATCACAGGGTTATGTGCAGAAATTGCATAAAAAGAAAAGCACTCATAAGCAGACAAACGGAAGTGACTGAACTATAACTTCTTATAATTATGACGTTTTCTTCTTTCTCAAAGAAAAAAAAAAAAAAATACCACAAATTCACTTGCGTCTAATACAAACAAAATGTATTCAAAATCGATTAACAGTAAAATCCGTTCCAGTTGTTAAATATCTTCTGTATAACGGTAATTTTTCCTGAAATAAACGATTGATAGGTAAATGGAAACGCAAAATATATGCACATAAGGTTTGAAGAAAGAAAATCCTTTAGCATGACGCTATGTTACAAGCGAAATCCGTAAAATAAACAGAAACTAACACGAAGACTTAAAGCAGAGAAACTTGTATCAGAAATAATAGTTGCTAAATGAAAAATTACGTTAAAAATAAGAATCGTTGGCAGTTATAATGGTAAAATGAGGGTCCCATACTACACTACCATATTCGAGCAATGGTCTGACCAAAGTTTTGTAACCCAGTTCCTTGACTTCTCTCGTACATCCCCTCATCACTCTCTCCAACAAGTGCAGAACTTTGAAACCTTTTCCTACCACCTGTCCTATGTGTCCTGCCCAGTTAAGTTTGTAAGTTTGTTATCATAAGTAATTCCAAGATATTTACATTTCAAGTCTTCAGCAAGCAATTCTTTCCCCACCTTATATTCATAATTAACCTTTTGTTTTTTATTTGTGTATCTAATAAGCTGACTCTTCTTTGCATTTGTCTTCATTCCATGTTTACCAACCCAACTAGATATCCTGTCCAGATCACCCTGCAACTGTTTACAATCCTCTATCGTTTTGATTCTTTTATACAGCATTATGTCATCTGCAAACAATCTAATTTCAGATAGTAAACAATCAACACAATTATTCATTAGAATAATGAATAGCAATGGTCCCAATACGCTACCCTGTGGCACACCCATTTTTACTTCCACTTCTTTTGATACTACATTTCCTACCCGAACTTTCTGTTTTCTACCTTTTAAAAATTCTTCTACCCAGCAAATGACTTTCTTATCCACTCCAATAGTTTGGCTGGAGGGGTAACCACAATGAGTGTCGAGCTATACTGACAGTTCCATCTGTCGCCTAGAGGGCGAACCATAAGGAGCGTCGACCCATGGAGGTAGGAAAAGAGAGGAGACAAGTTGTCGCTAAAACTGCGAAGCCGCCTGTAAATTCTGGAGCTCACTGCGCATGCGCGGCCGCCATATTCGTCGGCTCAAAACATGGATTGTTTTCATTACCTTTCGTTCTTATACCTTCCATGCTGTCAACAATTCATGTTCTGATATTTAAAATTGTTTTATAATACCATCTTGTGTTGCATACGGTTGCACAAACACAAAGGTAAGAAACAACATGGAATAATATTCCATACGTAAGTCGCGTTGTAATTATTGTTCTTGAAGTGCTTGTAATGGGGTGTCTGCAAGAGTAGGGTTTGTCATTATACATTTACAATGCCTGTTAAGAAAGTTTATTCACAGCTTTCAATAGGACTACGGTGTTATCAAATATTTGTTGTTGCAGAGAACCACTTATTTTTGACGTAACAGGTTAGGCTTATTGTAAACTAACGTGATAAGCGGATTATGTTTACATCGCTATGCAGCGTAAATATTATTCTACGTGCTTTAGTCCAATTGTAATTTATATTGAAAGTGTATGGTTAAATTAATTGTGCTATGCGAACTAGGAATCGTAATGAAGTAAATTTTGTTGTTATCCGAAATGTAATTAGCGATATGTTTCATGTGTTTAAGTGCGTTTGCGCCGTTTGATTTTTTGCGGAGTACTAAGACAATTGTGATTAGTTTGAAATGCAGACTTTAGCAAAATATTCTTTTATAGCATACGGAACAAATTATTTACTTGTTATCAGTAATTTCTTGAGCAGCATGTTAATTTCAGAAGGTGTATCGCGATGTAAACTACTCCTATTTAAGCTTGCGACTTTTATTGTATGGCAGCAAGGTATTGCACTGGGTAGTTTTACCATTACCATGGCGTCACAATATAATGATGAATTCTTATATAACTTCATGAAACAAATTGAAAGAAAATAACAAAATTTTTTGATGTCTCGGTTACGTCTCTTTTCTTTTGGTCCAGGCCACATTTCGACCAAATCACCTCACTTTTGAGACAGTATATAACGAGAACTAAGCGAAATATAATATATATATATCCGATTTGTCTCATCGAATTGCATAAGAATTTATCATCAGATTGTGGCCCCACGTTAGTGATAGAATCCCCTTACACTGATGCTGCTGGTGAATTTAGATAGGTCTATCCACTGACAGTGCAATATCTTCTTAGTAAGCTGTGAGTTCTTTTTAAGTCAAAACTATTCAACTAGGCTATTTTTAAAATTCTATATAGGACTTGCTGCTGTTTTTAAATAGGTCTAGACTTATTATTTTTTAATCTTTCCGATCAAAGATTTTGAAAGTATTAAAATTACTGAAAAGGAATGTAGAAATACAATCTATTTGAACATTAACTAATCTACTTTAAATAGCAGTATAACTCTCAGGTTCTTTTTTTTTTTTTTTTTTTTTTTTTGCGACTGTAGGGAGTAAAAAACGTTCTGTTTTTGCGTACAAAATTCCTATGAAAATAATTTAGCAGCTTTTCTTCCTTAAATTCTAATGTTTTTGTATAATATCAATTAGGGAATTCATAAATGTAAGACTTGATTTTTAGTAATGTGATGATCAAAAACGAAGAAATTCTTCCGTTCCCTCCCAGCCCGCTAGGTATGGGCGATCGCAGAAGGATATTCTGGTAGTTGGGAGCTCTAATGTTAGGCGGTTTATAGAGCCCCTTGGGGAAATGGCGGATTATTCAGGGAAGAAATCCAATGTCTATACGGTGTGTATTCCGGGTGGTCTGATCCGAGATGTGGAGCAGGCCCTCCTGGATACCATAGAACGGACGGGGTATAGCCAACTGCAGATTGTGGCTCACGTCGGCACCAACGATGCTTGTCGCCTTGGGTCGGAGGTTATCCTCTCTTCCTTCCGGCGGCTGGCTGAAAGGGTGAACTCTGTAGCCGATGGCCGCAAGATATCGGCGAAGCTAACCATCTGTAGCATCGTAGACAGAGTTGATTGTGGACCTCTGGTTCAGAGCCGTCTTGAGGGGCTGAACCAGAGAATACGACGTTTCTGTGATGATATTGGCTGCAGATCTCTCGATCTCCGACATAGCGTTGAGTCATGTAGGGTTCCCTTGAATATGTCAGGTGTGCACTACACACGTGAATCGGCTACACGGGTAGCAGGGACCGTGTGGAATGCACTGGGTGGTTTTTTAGGCTGAAGGAGGAAGACCAAAAACACGAAATACAGTTACAGGCATCCCAATCAGATGCAACACGGGAATGTAGGAGGAACGTAAAACAGTCATGACAGTTAAAAGTACTCGTAATTAACTGTAGAAGCGTTTGTAACAAACAACCAGAACTTGAAAGCGTTATTTGTTGCACAGAAGCGGATATCATTATCGGTACAGAAAGTTGGCTAAAACCGGAAATAAGTTCCGCCAGGACTTTTAAAGTCAGCATGAACGTTCTTCGTAAAGACAGATTACATTCTCATGGAGGTGGGGAATTTATAGCTGTGAATAAATTCCTCCCGTGTAATGAAATGGACGTCGATACTATCTGTGAAATCATATGGATTAAACTCAATGTTGCTGGGACAAAACTCATCATAGGCGCCTTCTAACGTCCACCCAATTCTGACACAGCTATCGCCGAGGAATCAAGAAGTAATGTTAACAGTATAGCTAGCTGTTTTCAAAATCATGCTATAATTCTGGGAGGCGACTTCAATCTGCCTTATATCGACTGCGTAACTATGTTCTCATTACTGGTAGCAGGGAAGCTGCCTTAGCTTCTAAAGTAATTCTCAATTTGTTCTCGGATAATCATCTCGATCAGCTAGTTAATGAATCTACGCGGTGTGTTAACGGTAGCAAAAACATTTTAGATTTGCTGGTTACTAAAAGGCCAGAATTATTCACCGACATTTCAACGACTACTGGAATAAGCGATCACAAAGTGGTAATTACGACTATCAAATTAATGACCAAGCGAAAAAGGGGAAATGGACGGATTGTATACAGATTCAATAAGGCCTCAAAGGAGTGTTTTAGAACCTACCTGAGGAATAATTACCATAAATTCAAGTCAACAAAGGACACCATTGAAGAGATGTGGAATCGATTTATACATATTGTCAGGGAAGGTATGGAAGTACATATACCGAAGTGGAAAATAAATGGGGAGAATGATCCACCGTGGTAGACATGCGAAGCCAAAAGATTACTAAAAATACAAAGGAGGATACACGCACGCTACAGAAGGAATAGGTCTCGCAGCGATTTAGAAACCTTGGCTGAGTTAAGAGGACGTGTGAAGAATGTGATGCGTGAGGCCTTCAAAGATTTTCATTCAAACACTCTCTCTAAGACTCTCGCAGAAAACCCAAAGAAATTTTTGTCGTATGTTTGAAATTCAGTTGTGCCAACAACAATATTCCAGCACTAGTGCGTGAAGGGTGCGAGGTTAATGAAAGCCGCGAAAAGCTAGTGTACTAAATACTGTATTCAAAAATTCATTTACTGACCAAAATAAGGATAGCATTCCCGTTTTCCCACGTCGTGTCGAGATGGAGATGGAATCACTACGAATAGATACTGCAGGTATCATAAAGCAATTAGAGCTCCTGAAGTAGGGGAAAGCACCAGGCCCGGATGGAAATCCAGTAATAGTATTTTCAGAGTATGTGGCGGAAATCGGGCCATTTTTGTCTGGTATATTCATTAAATTCCTAGAAGAGCGAAAAGTACTTTCAGACTGGAAAATAGCACAGGTAACTCCGATTTCAAGAAGGGTGATCGAAGCGATCCTGGAAATATCGTCCCATATCTATAACATCTGTTTGTAGTAGAGTTATGGAGCATATTATATGCTCGAACATTATGAATTTTCTAGATGAAAATAATGCGCTTACAACAAATCAACACGGATTTCGGAAGAAAAGATCATGTGAAACCATCTGGCCCTATTTACACACGACGTAATGAAAGTTATTGATGCAGGTTCACAAGTGGATGCATTTTTTTTAGATTTTAAGAATGCCTTTGACTCTGTGCCACACAACAGCCTTTTCGCGAAGCTTCGAGCTTACGGTATATCGGATCAGCTTTGTGAATGGATAAAGGATTTTTCTGACTGGTCGCTCGCCGTATGTCGTCGTTGAAAGAGAAAGCTCTTCTAATCTAGATGTTACATTGGGGGTACCTCAAGTAAGTGTAATAGGACCACTTATTTTCTTAATTTTTATAAACGATCTCGGAGACAAAGTGAAAAGCCTTTTTAGATTGTTTGCTGATGATGCGGTTATTTATAGGGAAGTAAGTAATTTGGCCGATTGCTTAGAAATTCAGCGTGATCTGGATATTATTTTGGCTTGGTGCGCGGAGTGGCAACTTACGCTAAATTGTAAAAAGTGCAAGACAATGAGCATAACTACCAAAAATAATCCAATTGTTCAGAAATACGAGTTAAACAATACAGTCAATGATATGGTCGATTCTATGAAATATTTGGAGTAACAGTACAAAGAAACATTAAATGGGACATACACATTAATTCGTTAGTAGGTAGACCAAATACTAGGCTGCGATCCATAGGTCGAATCTTGAAAAATTGAAATGAACAAACAAAGGAGATAGCGTGTGCATCGACATTTGGACTATTGTTGTGCCATTTGGGATCCGTTTCGTAAGGGGTTGATCGAAAGTATGGAGAAGGTACAGAGAAGAGCCGTTCGATTCGTGACTTCTTGCTACAGTCCTTATGAAAGCGTCACAGAACAGACTAGGCTGGGAGTGTCTGGTAGATAGACGACGCACGTTTCGTTTAAACATATTGGTAAACATGCGTACTCCCACTTTCACTTTCGAGTATAGTGAAATACTTCTTCCACGAACCTATTTGGGTCGGAAGGACAGGAAAGATAAAATTAGAGAAATAAGGTGCCGCACTGATTCTTATATGAATTCTTTTTTTCCTCTGTACCATTAAGGGATTGGAATGCACAACAAAGTAGATTAGCGTTAGGTGCTGAGCACCCTCTGCCACCCACAGTTTTGTGAATTGCAGAGTATATATGTAGATATAAATATGATATACTTCTTATTTTTTTCCTTAAATTAGAATATGAGGCTTTTTCATTGTGAATATACCGTCAAAATCGATTCAACAATTTTCAAGTTATGCCAGTCAGGACTTGTTAATGTCAATAACAGATTTCAATTTCGTGCGTTTGCGCATATTTCACGTCGGTCACTTCATTTGCGGTAGGTATTGGGGCGACTAACCCCAGGTGTAACCCTAAGGACCTATTTATTCCTGCAATGTTGTTAATCACCCAATTAGAAACGTCTATAAAGTTTCACAAAATAACTGCCGCCATTCGTAAAGAAAATATATAAAAGACAGAACCATTAAACAGTGGGCGCAAATGGGTACGGTTGTGCCAGGTTACGTTTGAGTTTAGTGTTGCTAGGTCCAGGTTGTTAAAATTCGGGATGGAAAGTAAAACAAACACGTATTCGGGGCGATAAATCGGGACAACCCTCAAAGTAGGATTTTATATAATTCATGTTATTTTTATAATTTATAGAGGACAGAGGTAATTTCTACAGGTATCTGTTCATCATCTGATAAGACCTTATGAATCTTATTACCCAACATAGTATGAGAAATTCAAATTCACTCATACCCAGAGCGTATTTGCATTGTTATGCAACATGTGTGCAGTACACCCCACTGATATAATTTGGTTATTATCATCGTGCAGTAACTAGAAAGACCGAATTGCGGCACCTATACTTCACATCTGCGTTGTCTGCATAGTAGCTAGTAAGAGGTTTACTTTCAATACTCGACTCCTCCAATTGTGTCACTAAATTTTTATACGTGGCTGGTAGAGCTTCATTCGCGTCTTCATATAACTGAAGTATTTGAAGATTTTAGTTGGCCAGTAAAATCTTACCATCAACAGAAATTGTTTTGTACAGCCGATAATGGAGTCGTCTATAGCTAGACTATTCACAATCGAATAAATGTACTATTAAAAGATCTATGAAACCGATATCTTCACCTATATTACAGACAGTCTTTTGCTTAGATTCTGCAATGGCTGTTTCGAACAACAGCATCATCTCTGGATTGTTTTGTAGCGATGTTAACAGTTTTTAATTTCTCAATAAACATTTTAAAAATATTTATTACATTGGTTTGATAAAAAAATTTCATGGTTGATTTGAAGAGTCATTGTTTCATCCAAAAAACAATTCGTAAGACCTTGAAAGGCCTACAGATTTTTTTTACTTTTAAACTTGAATCGTAATAGATTTACGATAAAGGGTTGGGAGATAAAAATATAATCAAAATACATTAAAACTATTTAATTTAAATTTCTTATTAATATAATTAAATGAATGTATTATTCATAAATAATACTGTATAATATCCATAAATACAATATATTAATGATCAATGTTTATTCATAATTACAACATTATTAATAAAGAGTTAACATTATAAATAATACTGTCTATTGGATTTTACAGTTATCATATCCTACAGTAGCGTAATCGTCCATGCGTCCAAGCGCTCCCCACTCTCCACGCTCTATCTCAAGAAGAGTTAAATCAATCACGTATTACCTATAACGAAATTTCTAGAGAATGTTATGCTCTACAGATGTTCTAATAACTTAAAAATACATTTAGAGTGAAGGAAGCCAGATATTTGAAAAAAAAAAGGTTTTTGTGGTCTTTAATAAGATTTAATATACAGGGTGCGGCAGAAAGAATGACCAATTCGAAAATGGGCACTATAGTTTGACACGGATTCCTAGACAGTTGATGTTGGTACCTGTGTGTAGTGCAGTTGAGAGCATTGCCAGTTAGTATGGAGCGTTGGTCGAATGCACATCGTGCTTTTGTGATTGAAACGTTTTTCAAATGTGGTGATAGTGTGATATGAACACAGCGTTCGTTTTGGCCACAGTTTAACAGTGGTCCCGGAAGACGATTAGGAGATGGGTCCAACAGTGTACAGCAACAGCATCTGAAGCAAACAAGACGCCCCCTGGTAGGCAAAGTAGGGTTCACACCCCCGACAACATTGCACGAGTAACAGCTGCTTAAGAGCGTAGTCCAACGCGATCAGTTCGTAGGCATTCGCGAGTCCTTAACATCTCAGACAGAAGTGTGCGGCGGATGTTGCATTTGGATATGAAGTTCCATCCCTACAAGCTCCAAGTGGTGCAACAATTTTCGCACAGAGGTCAGCAGGCAGGTCAAGCTTTCTGTACACAGCTGCTGGAGATAATCAACACTCAACACGATTTCCTCGACAATTTCATGATGTCGGACGAGGCCGATTTTCATCTATCGGGCTATGTGAACAAGCTTTCTGTACACAGCTCCTGGAGATAATCAACACTCAACCCGATTTCCTCGACAATTTCATGATGTCGGACGAGGCCGATTTTCATCTATCGGGCTATGTGAACAAGCTTTCTGTACACAGCTCCTGGAGATGATCAACACTCAACCCGATTTCCTCGACAATTTCATGATGTCGGACGAGGCCGATTTTCATCTATCGGGCTATGTGAACAAGCAGAACTTTAGGTACTGGGCTGCCTAGAAATCACAACTAGATTCACGAAAAACCACTTACTGTGTGGTGTGGCGTTTCTGCGCAGGGTATTCCAGGTCCTTATATTTTTTTAAAATGATGCAAGGCCAATTGTGTCACTGTAACATCAGATCGATATGTTGTTATGTTGCAAGAGTTTTTAATGGCAGAAAATGAGCAATATAAATATCCATGTGCATTCTTTGTGGTAACAGTAGAATGGCGCAACAGCACACACAGCCAGAAGATCCATGACACTCTTGCGCGAAATGTTTCCACGGAATCTCGTTTCTCGCTTCGGTGATGTCCACTGGCCAGCCCGTTCGCCTGATTTATCGGCGTGTGATTATTATCTGTGGGGATTCATGAAATCCAAAGTGTATGCGAACAGGCCAAGAACTATTCAGGAATTGAAACACAACATTCACGCCCAAGTGTTCTTCCAAACAGTACACATTAATAGTGTGCAAGTGTATTTATTCATGATTAAATAATATGTGTAAACGGTGTCATTGTTTCTGCCGCACCCTGTATAATTAAATTGCAATGGAGCACACGCTCCGGTGGCAATTTCACTAAACACCCATCTTCCATCTTTTCTGCACCCACCACATTTGCCCTTTACAAATATAAACTTTAAATTTTTTCAAGGTTTCTGGTAAATTATTCATTATTTCTCTTGTTAACGTATTCCAATCCCTGACACCCTTACCTAAAAAAGATAATATTCTTACACACTTGAGCCTGAAATCGAGAGCCAGCTTGTGGTCAAGGTAATCTTTTACCTTCCATGCATTACTATAAATTCTTACACCAATTTCTTTCCATGCTTCATCACCAATATATGCCTTCTAAAACTCCCATGACCCTCTTCACCCTCCTTCTGTCTTACAATCAATCCCATTCCAGCACTTTAATCATATATGTTACTGACTGCGTTCTTCGATAATTTCCAGAAACTATTCTAGCAGCCCTTCTTTGCACCTTCTCCAACTCCTGTATTTGATAGTCGAAATGTGGGTCCCATACTACACTACCGTATTCAAGCAATGGTATGACCAAAGTTTTGTAACCCAAATCCTTTACTTCTCTCGCACATCCCCACATCATTCTCTCCAATAAGTGCAGAATTTAAAAACCATTTCCTACCACCTGTCCAATGAGTCCTGCCCAGTTAAGTTTGTTATAAAATATAATGCCAAGATATTTACATTTAAAATCTTCAATAAGTAATTCTTTACCCAAATTATCATAATAACAAATATATAGTTTTTTGTCTGTATATCAAATTAGCTGAATCTTCTTTGCATTTATCTTTATCCCATGTTTACCAACCCAACTAGATATCTTGTCCAGATCACCCTGCAACTGTTTACAATCCTCAACCATTTTGATCCTTTTATATAGCATTATGTCGTCTGCAAACAATCTACTAATTTCTGATAGTAGCCTAAACAATCAACACAATTATTTATTATAATAATAAATTGCAATGGTCCCAATAGCTACCCTGGCAATAGTCTTTATAAATCCATCTTTAGCCACTTTCTTAACTATTATTAAGTCCTTGTTTAGTGGTTTTAATTATTCCCTACTACCCTGCTGTCTCTTAACTATGTTAAGTTCTCTCCTTACCAACCTCCTTAACCGCCTCACACCCCTGTTATAGTACACAGGTTCCCAACTTCTTTTTACTTTCTGTTGAGGAGTAAATTTTTCTTATCCCTTTCTTATTATCACCTTGAGCTCTTCACACCTTGGCTCTACTGTATTTGTCCCTTCCATCCATTAGCAGAAACGTTCTCTGAAAGATCTTTTCAAATTCTTATTCTGTGCCTTTTATTTTTGTACCTAGTTCCCCCTTCAATTTTGGCTGCTGTTCAATGAATCCTATAATATCCATCAGAACTGCTTAATGATCACTTATTCCTTCAGTTACCTGACACCCTACAAGGTTATCATCGGGTTTTGTTTGGAATATATCAACAAAAAAATATTTCCCCTAGTTTTTTGCTCTACCACTTGTGTAAATCCACCTTCCCTTCTTAAGAAATTTGGAAATGTCTGTTCCCTTGTGTTATTAATCTTATTTCCTACCCAGGTTACATCTGGCAAAATTTAAATCCCCGCCAATAATGACCATTCTATTCTCACCTATTCTCTATGATACACTGTGTAACTATCGGGAAAAATCTCACTGTCAAGTACTTCTTCTTTTAACTAACTCTCTAACCCTATTATTACTTGTGGATCGAGTATTTCTACTGAGTTTGAAAATTCGATTACTTTGTTCATAATACTGTTACAGTTCACCAATAACACCCTTATTACTGACTGTATATTTTTAGCATGTTCCTCCTCGTTCTCAGTTTTACTCCAGTTTTCAGCAACTTCATCTGTTTTTTTTTAACATCTGTGATTTTTACCATTGTGGATCTAACAAAAGGCACAGTCTTGATCCCATCATCAATGGAAATGGATCCCCTTACTACTTTTGTTAACAACTCAGGAAGTACCCCCTTGCCTCTTCCATTCAGGTGTAGGTAGGCCATGCCTAGTGAAACCCCACCTATCAGTTGTGTTCACCCCAACACAGAACTAATGCCTTTCCCAAGTAGCGAGGGCCGGCGTTAGGGGGAGGGGGGGGTTAGTGGGTGAAATGTACCTGGGCCCGCCGGCTGATGGGGGGCCCCAATCACCGACTGCAGGGGCCCCCAAGCCTCCAAGCAAGAATCCGTCCATTTTCGCCCGTCTAGTTTGTAGATCTATTTGTATGCTGTTCCTGCTTTACTACCTTCCAGAGGTCACTCTCTATAATATTGCCCGCACCTCCCACTATCACTATCCTATCCTCCTTAGGGAAATCTCTACAAAATGATCCAATACTACCTTCCCTAATATTGTTCTTGGTTTTAAAAAAGCTTGTGACCTGGTAGCCTGTGCCTAACTCATCCTGCAGAAGACAGCCTACACATCTCCATTGGCTACTACCTAGCAGCAGAAGCTTTTCTTCCATTTTTTCGATCGACGCCTGGATTTCTAAATGCCTGCTGCACCTTACTGATTCCTACATCTGCAAAAGGCTCTTCTGCATTTAAAACAGGTTATACCAATTTATCCCCGCAATTTCTGGAGTGTCTGGCTTCTTGATCCTCTTAACCATATGTTGCCTATGACCTGTCATCAATTCCCAACTATCCTTCTCACCCCCTTACTAAATTCACCATCTCTACTTTCTGCTTCCACAGGCCACACAATACCAGGAAGTAAGGAAGAAAAAGTAAAGTTGAGAGGCAAAAGGCGCAAGAGACACATTATTTTTGCTTTAATGTGAAACTATTGTTTAAAATAATGTTCATTCAGAGCACATGGTTTTGAATATTAAGTTGGAAAGGGTACGTTTGTATTGTGGTTACAAATTATCAAAACATTGAATGTTTAGAACACATGTGCTGCCGAAAGAAATTGTGTTCCAGCCATGAGTCGGAAAGCACAAAGTGAGAGACGTAATATGCAGGGCCGGCGCTAGGAATTTCGGGTATAGCCTGGAGATCGGGGTCCCCCTCAGTTGATGTGCCCGGATACATTTGACCCGCTTATTCCCCCCCCCCCCCAACAACGGCCCAGATAATATGATACTGGTGCGGTGAAGCAATACTGCAACATGAGCATTCGTTGTACTGTAGCTAAAACATATATTCTTCAAGTTATAATTTCCCACTTTGTTTATTCTGTTTCTGTAAATTGTCCTTAATAGTTAAAGTTATTTGTTAAAGAAGGAACTAATGCAGGTACGTCAGAAATTTATGGACAACCATCAGATTATGGTTTAGATTTTATATCACATAATCAGTAGCACAGAACTGGAGTTGAGTGTTTGACAGACAAAATAAGCAGTAAGTAATAATGCCATTGCTTCCACTCACTGGGTACAGGATCTCACTGTTTCGGATATTCTATCTGACCACCCTTGTATTTAAACGCCTATACTATAAGGCGAAATGCAGTAAGTTTTTTTCAGATTCAAATACCCTTATATTTTCTCTCATGCGTAATATTTCTATATGAATGGTGTACTACTTTTTGTTTTTCTTGTCTAGTGCTGGCAATTCCATATACCGCAATGTTATTCAGTAGTTTTTCCAAATGTCAGTATCTCCAACTGAGATTTTCAGATGTACCTTAAGATAATCAAATAATGATGTCTTTTTTTATTAAGAAGGAAGTCGATGAATATATATATATATATATATATATATATATATATATATATATATATGGGTGTATTAGACAAAGTTTTTAATGATGGATTTATAAAATCCGTGTTCGAAGTATATTTATATTGATAATTATACAGATAATGTTTCAGATCAGCTACGTGTTATTGGTTGAAGAGAGAATCTACGTTTTAATTAATATTGTTTTTATGGTTTTAACACTAAAATTAAGCACTTTCTCCATAATTTTCTTTTATTTTGTTGATTTTAGCAATTTTTCTGTATTGGATCTTCATGAACACATTACTGAGATACATGTAGCTGAAAAAATACTCCACAACCCACTATCGATATCATAGTGACAATACCGAATATACCTAAACCACATTTGCCGGGTAAAATCCATGTTTCAGAGACTAGGGACATGCTAGTTATGATCCTATTATAAACATTATGTAATCTGCAAACAACCTAAATTCTGAATTTAAATCGTCAACATAGTCATTCATTAGAATAATGAATAGCATTGTTCCCATACACTACCCCATATTCCCTTTCACTTCTGTTGATACTGCATTTCCTACTTTAATATTTTGCTTTCTAGCTTTTAAGAATTTATCTAACCAGAAATTACTGTACTGGAATGAAAATTTGAAAGAAAAAGTTTTTTTTTATAGTTAATCAGTGAAACAATTAAACGTTTGCAGTAAATATTGAAATATTAATCAGGATCTTGAAATGGAAAATATAGTACAGCTAGATACTGCTATGTTGGAGTGTACATTTGAGAATGATAAATTGAAATGAAGCAGGAGCTGTAGCAGTGTTTTATTAAACATATTGATTATGAAGGTTATAAACTAGCAAGTGCATAATAGGTAAAACATTTTAGGAATTTAATTGCTATCAAAAGGATGTCATGAATAGATGGAGCTAAAGTAAGTGGATTCATGGCAGGATGTTCTAACAACGGTTGCTATGAAAATTTACAGCCAACCCTTACATGAAATTACAGTAGGCTTTTTGGAATGTGAGAACAATCTCTGAAATACTACAGTATGGAGTTTAATTGGGTAAACCAATAACTAGTAACAATTTTAATATAGATGTTTGATGCAGAAATGCATTAGAAGTTATTACAGTTTTCAGAAAGAAACCAGGATGTACTAAGGTGAAACTTATGTATCTTTGAAAACTCAGTTAACACCAGAATTTTGTATTGTTAACTTTGAAAAGCATGCAGCATAATATAAAATTTTGAAATTTTATGTAAATACGGAAATGGTGTAATACTTTGAGTTTAATACTTGCGTGAACACACAATTTTTGGTAAGAGTTATGATTTAGAGGAAGCACATTTAACTTTAATTTTGCATATTGTAAATTTAACCTTCAGAGATTTGAATCTCTGTGTTAATATCTAAATATAATTCAGTTTAAAGAAATTTTGAAACGAACAATTTTAAAAATTGTTTTATTGTTGACGAACTATTAGACTGTAGGATTATATATGTCTAGAGTGCAAATTCATTTTTCTCTAATAATTATCCATATGTTTTTCTATCAATTCTGTTCTAGTAAATTTTGTACAAGAAGGTACCACACTGATAGTGACTGATAAATGACTAATAGCAATTTAATACTCACTGATTAAATACATTTTATTTATTGGATACAAGTAAAATCTAATAATTAACCAATAAAATGAAATATACTAAATGAGAATTTTTCTAAACTTCTACTTGTTAATTTTAAATAAGAAAATATAAAATTTTATTAAGAACTTGTTCTGATTAAATATATAACAAAAATGTTGAAAACTTACAGAAATTTCATAGCATTAAAGCATGAAGTAATTGTAGATTTAAGATAGTCAAAGGCTAATTATTGCTGTTAAGTGTAAATTTTGCAGCTTTATACTTTATGCTAGGACTATAAATTCACTAGAGTGACTCCAATTTAATACATTTATGTAAGGTCAGGATATGTTCAGCAGATTGGCAAAATGTTAGCTATACTGGTGTATATCATGATTGATTGCAAGACACCAGAATATTAAATAAATCAAAATTAACTTTAATTGTAATATTGTTACAAACACAAAATGTGGTTAAAATGTGAAACAAATTCAGTTGATTTAACAGTCAGGGATCCTAAGGTTATAATCTGAGTTGACAACAGAAATTTTGGAATTTCATTTGAGTTTACTCAAACTTTTGTAACAGGTTAATAGTATTTAATTTCTATAAAATTGTCACACATTATTAGATCACAGGGTTTCTAAATGATATATTTGATTTTATTATGTTTTAATATCGTCCATTTGCATATAAAGAGCCAGTTAACAAAATAAGCTTCACTGAAGATTTTGATGCCTTTTAATATATGCTTTCCAAATTCATGGCAAAAAAATTATATAGTGTTCGAGAAATTTTCAATTGAAAATTTCGTGATTTGTTAATTGTAAGAATTATTTAACTGAAATTAAATCATTCGTTGAAATTTTTGCTATGGAGAAGTTGAAAGTTATTTGGTAAAATAATAAGTATAATCAAACTTTTGAGTTACAGCAGCTAAAAAAAGAAAATACTATAGTACAATTAGAAATTTTCAGGAAGTTGTATAGTTTCTATTGATAGTCCATGGTGTAAAAATTTTAATTCTGATAAATTTTAATATTGAATTAAAAGCTGTGAATATAATTTGCAAAATTCCCTGAACCCCATCAAGTTTCTCCAAGAAGGAGGAGTCATAATATAGGTTACTGAGCAATGAGCAAAAAGTATTATTTATTAAATTTACTGAAATTTATTGTATGTATGAGTAATGTGCTGATAAATCGAGTGCAGACTAGTTTCCGTTCCCAATACAGGCAGCTGTGTATATAGTTATTTCATATTTGTTCAGTGCTTAGTGCTTCAAAACATTCCCAACTTGTCTACTACTTAATATTGATGAAGATTAATTCAGCTAATGAAGAAACACCCAGGTAAGTCCATGTGGAGTACTGAATCCAAATAACAAAGTTTTTTTATCCACATCATTTTTGCAGGATTTAACTTAAGAGCTAGTGCTCTGGGTGCCACCCACATTCTACAAACTCATAAATATCAAAGATTTTTATTTCAGAAATTACCGGCCATGGGTTAAATTAATAATTTACCTGGTATCTCAGACAGATAATATCTCATTTTTAAAAAGTAGGATAAGAACAGAGATGATTGATTTTCCATAAAAGGGTATATTTTAGGATTTATTTGTAAGTTAATCTGTTGAATTACCCATGCTTCCATTTATAACAATGTTTTACAGTATTTCTGATATTCTCACCAATGTATTATAAAATATATGTACTTAATTATATCTCAGTTAAGGAATGATGAATAAAATTTGATTATCTGAATTATCTATAAGTTCCCCACATAGTGCTCAATATAAGCACACTACCTACTTACAAATAAAAATATTTTTCTCAGAGCAAGAAGTAAACACATCCTTAGCTTCAATAGTTAGCTAATGAAGGGTAACACCCAAATATTCTTGATATAAGAATATGTACATGTATTAACACAAAAGTGCAGTAGTTCAGCATAGATGAATAAATGATAGTTAATGCTATAAATATTGAAATTAGCTGTCATTTTTAGCCATAGTATTGATTAAATTCCCACAGCAAATTTAATTTTCCTCTTGTCTTATAGTGCAATTTTGGAAGTTATATCAAAACAATAAGAAAATCATTTAAATAGAGTTTACTATGGAAAACAAAAATTTTGAGTATATAGACACACATTTTTACAGAATCACATAATATAATTGTATGAAGTTTCTTTACAACAGATCCATATAGGCCCTATTCCAAACCCTAAATTTCTAATCATTTTATCAACAGCCAGAGCTTTAAAAAATTTAGATTTAATGCCATGGGGTGATGATTAATGTAACACTATAAATTTCGTATTCACTCTGAGGATATATATATATATGATTTATTTGAAATGTAAAAAAAGCACAATTATAAATTAAAAATCTTCCTGACTCATATGGTGCTGTTGTCAAAGTAATTTTCATGATACGAAATACAGATGTATAGCTAACTGATTCAAATTTCTTCTTAAACTAATTTAATTCACTAAAAATATACTATCAATAAACTGATATTAATTAATCTGAATAGTTCAATTTAATTTCTGTATACAGTATAGGAAACTTAATCACCATTAATTACCTGTCTGCAGTAAAATATATACAAAGAAGACATCTAAATTCTTTGCTTATAGTTCTATGCCTCAGCAACATTAAGGTCATAAGAGCTGGGAAAGGATTGAGAGCTAGAAATAGGAATTGTGATACAACCTTTTGAAAGAACCATCCTAAAATGTAACTAGTGATTTCAGTGAACCACAGATAATAGGAACCTGGATCACATCAAATTAATTGTTTGACAACTTACAAAATGAGCTATTTCTACTATATATATATATATATATACAAATATATATATATATATATATATATATATATATATATATATATATATATATAAGGATAAATCTCTTAATCACCATCCATCT
This sequence comes from Vandiemenella viatica, assembly GCA_031002005.1. NCBI lineage: Eukaryota > Metazoa > Arthropoda > Insecta > Orthoptera > Morabidae > Vandiemenella > Vandiemenella viatica. Next base: position 24,460 of record JARYHS010014916.1, read on the forward strand.
TACCAGTTTCCTATTTTCTGTTGTTCACTAAAATCACTAGTTAAATTTTAGGATGGTTCTTTCAAAAGGTTGTATCACAAATATATATATATATATATATATATATATAATAACAGTAAAAATTAATATAATTTATAAAATCATATAAAATATTAATAAATATCATCAACAACTACAGAGAAAAATTCTATGAAAAAATTTAATTTTCTTAAAATTTTTTAGTTCCTTTAGTCACAAAATACCTCTTAAGTATTACTGGATGAATTTATAGCAAAATCCGACATAATACTTGCACCATTTAATGCAAATATTAGAAAATTCAATTAATAATACATAATAATAATTAATTTTATTCAAACAATAAATTAATTACATTTTAAAATCTCTCATATTACTAAAAATATTAGTACAGAATATACCAAAAGCAACTTGGAAATAAAAGTCCTTCAATATGAACCAGATACTAATTGTTTTTAATATACAACGATATCGAAGCAGAATAAAAAGAAATATATAAATCATAACTAATTCTCTGGTACCGGTAAATTTTGCATT
>JARYHS010014919.1:0-50005 GCA_031002005.1 Vandiemenella viatica
AAAATAAAGGATCCGTTGACAATTCTAACTGATCACAAGTTGGACTGAACTTTCTGGAAATTCATTGGATCCAATAACAGTTCAGTATGTTATCTTGGTTGCCTGGGTTGAGCCGCGTCAATTTATCGAAACATAACGTTTCGGTCATCATTTTGTGGCCTTCTTCAGAGTCCGACGCGGTTCAACCCGGACAACCAAGATAAAATCGACAACGACCGCGGAAGTCTGTGTACCCAACAGTTCAGTATATGGGACTGAGCGTGACGGGTGAGCGGTAACGCTCTGGCATCGCTTTCAATAGGACACGGGTTCGCATTCCTGTCCATACATCGAAATTTTAGTTGTCCATGGTTTCCCGAAATCATTTGAGACAAATGGGAAATGGTTCATGCAATAAGTTATGACCAAAGCCCTTTCCGTTTCAAGCCCAGATCGTTCCCATCTCTAATCACCTCAATGTCGACGAGGTGTAAAGCCATAAAGAAGTATCGAGGAGCTACTAATTTCAGGCTATATTATGAATTGGTGGAATTGGAAACTATAATTTTTTATTCCGCAAACTTGTGTGTTCTGGATCTTCGAATGAATGATTCAATGACAGTGAACTGTGAATAGAATAACGTAGCTAATAAGAAATCACATTTTAGCCCTTAAAAATGACTCGTATGTCTATAGTTAGAACCGGGTATGACTGGAAGTGGGTTGATATGGAGTAAGTATGCAGGCGATTTTGGTGATGGATACGTGGTAATAGATGCTATCCAACACCGCCTTATTCTTGGAGTTGACACTGGAATTTGAAGAGCAATAAGACTACGAAGAATTGCCAAGGTTACTAACATTCGGTTTTTGTGACGCGACTTCCGTGCAGAGCACACAGAAGTAATTACGTCAAAATAATATGGTTGAATAAAATAACAATGAAGGCGGGAATAGCTCTAGTATAATGAAGTAATTAATTTCGATATGCTCTTGTAGCTTCAACGTCTCGCGATCAACACAGGGATATGTACAAAGTTATCGATCGTAAGAGTTTTGTCGACCCTGGAGTCGACTGCGCAGCACACGGCCGTTAATTAATTAAGCCGGGACCTGCCGTGACTGCGACTTCGTCAAACTAATGGCGTCCGCGCTCTCTGAAATCCTGCGAGAGACTCCTGGAGCAAAAATAAACTGCCAAGCCGACGGGCGGCCGGGCCCCCGTAAAACTCTGTCGGCATTGTGCTGCTTCCAACAAAGCTGCAGTTCTGAGCCGTCGACTGGGTTCACAGAAAAATAAATATTCAGTTTGCAGAGACCTGGTATTGGCTGTGACCGAGGGGCGACGGCTCGGGTGAAATGGAACAGCCAAGCTTTGTTACTGCTCTTCTGAAAAGCCTTCCGTACCCATCCATCCAACAAGACTTCTGCACTCGGTCAACTCGATAACAAGTCCACAGAAACGCTCGGACCACATGAAAAATTTTGACAGTAAAAGAGTGCCTTTTATTTAAGAAGCCTCTTTTGATTCAATGTGTTTTGTCCAACTTTTCTCAAATGATTGGATTCCATCCCTGAAGTGCGATTTTCGAAGGTACAAACTGCTATTACCTCTTCATTTGATTGAAAACATTTTCCATCCACAAATTTCTTTAGACTTGGAAGCAGACGAAAATAAGAGGGGTCCAGATTTTGTGAATGGGGTAATTTTTATAAACGATCTCGGAGACAAAGTGAAAAGCCTTTTTAGATTGTTTGCTGATGATGCGGTTATTTATAGGGAAGTAAGAACATTGGCCGATTGCTCAGAAATTCAGCGCGATCTGGATGTTATTTTGGCTTGGTGCGCTGAGTGGCAACTTACTCTAAACTGTAAAAAGTGCAAGACAATGAGCATAACTAACAAAAAGAACACGATTGTTCAGAAATACGAGTTAAACAATACAGTTATTGATATGGTCGATTCTATTAAATATTTGGGAGTAACAGTACAAAGGAACATGAAATGGGACATACACATTAATTCTATAGTAGGTAGAGCAAATTCTAGGCTGCGATTCATAGGTAGAATCTTGAAAAATTGTAATGAACAAACAAAGGAGATAGCGTACAAATCTCTTGTGCGTCCACATTTGGATTATTGTTGTGCCATTTGGGACCCGTTTCGTAAGGGATTGATCGAAAGTATAGAGAAAGTACAGAGAAGAGCCGCTCGATTCGTGACCGCTTGCTACAGTCCTTATGAAAGCGTCACAGAACTGATTAGTATATTAGGTTGGGAGTCTCTGGTAGATAGACGACACACGTTTCGTTTAAACTTATTGGAAAACATGCGTACTCCAACTTTCACTCATGAGTGTAGTGAAATACTTCTTCCACCAACCTATTTGAGTCGGAAGGACAGGAAAGATAAAATTAGAGAAATAAGGTGCCGGACTGATTCTTATATGAATTCTTTTTTCCCTCGTACCATTAGGGATTGGAATGCACAGCAAAGAGATTAGCTTTGGTGCTGAGCACACTCTACCACCCACAATTTTGTGAATTGCAGAGTATATATGTAGATGTAGATGTATTTCAAATCCCTCAGTTTTCTCTCTCCTTCGAGAATAGGACCATGCTCTGATGATAGAAGCTTTTTGTAATCACAGCTTCTCATCCTCTTGATCCATACGATTTGCGTGGTTTACGCCAGTTATGTTTTTTTTATCATTTCCTAGGTGATACATAAAAAGAATCCCTTTTGCATCCCGTAAATCATTTTCAAGTAGATGGAAGGGATATAACGTTTCTTTAGTGTAGAACCATCGTCTACCATCCGCTGTTTTGATGGAGTACAGTGGTGGACCCATGTCTCATAAACAGTAACAAACAGTCCTACAAATATGGGAATAATCCCTTTAAAACGGTATAAACATTGTGGAGAAATTCGCTCTTACATTTATCTTTGTTCAGCATTTAACAAATGCGGCACCTACCTTGCAATAAGCCTTATCATATTTAATTCTTGATTTTCTTTTCAGATACTCCTACGGCCTCGGATATGTCGTACACCTTGAAATGTCCCAGACGTGTATCTTTTGAAGCGTCTCATGTAATGAGTGGAATTAGTTATATTTAATTAATGATATCTGACAATATAACGAATTTTAATAAATTACAAAACATCTCTGGGTATTTAGTTGGCTTCCGGAGACGTTTGACAGCCATTTTTTTTGCCCATAAAACAAATATATAAATATTTTAATCAATAAGTGCAGGATTGCGTTTTACTGGTTGGACAGAAATCTTGCGATATGGCCAGCTCTCTTTTCCAGAAAACTTTATGTCTCCTTTTTACAATTTGGTTGGCGTGCTATTAGGAATAAATGTTTAGTTGCTAAGCAAGAAAATACTTCTGATTGGTCTACGTATTTGGCGTCCATTAAGCGTTTACAAGATGTCTGAACAAAAAAAAATCAGTTTGCTCCGAGCGTGATCCGAAACCGAATTCTGCGCTTAGCGTTTGGTTTGGGACTGTTTATTTGTCACTGTTAAGAGCTTTTCACATCTCGATGGTTGTAACTCTTTTTGCTGCTTTTAGCTGAGGTATTTCCTACACACACCAGAACGTCAGCGAAACAGTTATATTGACTCCGTATAAAATTTCTAGTCTACGAGCAGCTCTTTCTTAATGCTTTCGCCACTAATTGTCACTACCACCTAGTCACTGTATGATAATTCTGCAGAGTACTGCTTTCGAGCTCACTTTCTATGTCCAAAAAATCCAAATATGATCTGTTGAAGCATGCTTCCTTTGTGGAAACTGCAAATCATGAAAATTCGAGGTGACAGTAAAATCAGTCATGGCCGGGAAACTATCACCAACATCGTTAAAAGCTAATCCATAACAGTTAAATAATTATTGCCTTAATGAAATATTCCCACATGTGACGTCTCGATCACGGATAATGAGCGTGTTACAGTCTGTGACACTTGAAACTGAAACCATTTTGTATATATTCTCGATGTTTCGGTTTCACGTGTTTCATCTTCACGAAATATACGACCACGTAAAAAAGCCAGCCGCCCATTTACTCAGTGCTGAAAATAAAAGAGCAGACTTCTTTTATACCTTTACCAACTTCGGATGAATTTACCTTGGTGATAAACCTTCCAAAACGAAGAATTTTACGACGCCACGATATTACAGTAGATATATTTGAACGAGACACAAACAAGAAAAGCAGAGGAACCATTCTACTGCGATTTGATTGTGGCGCCGACTTCATTATATTGGCGACTCGCATTAACTTCTGCATTTGAGCTTGTTTTCGCTGAACAATAAGTCTTTCCATACTTGATTAACAGCTCTACTTAGCAGTTTTCTTTCACGATAACATCGAGATAAGCCAATAGATGGATTCATGTTAAAACTCATATTCACAAGTGTTCAATCTGATCGATTTTCTCGCCTTTTCCGGATACTGCTAACTTTTAGAAGGTGCAGTACACAGTAAACACGAACCATCAAATTTCACTTCTAGTACTACAATTGCCTCAGCAAAGGATACTTCGAGTTTAAATTGAATTCGGAACACTCCACTACTCTCTCATTTCTTGCAGGAAGGATATTGATGGACGTAACAATCATGTGAACTTCTTATGTGACAGAACAGTACCATATCTAATATTATGAAAGAAAAGCTGCACATAGGTGTATTAGAACTGGTACATATCCGACGAGTTAATCGGTAGCTAAGCGTAGGAGGCGATTAATTTCAAAATGTATGGTCCCGGGTTCTAAACCACTTATGGCCAGTAATTTTTGGGGCCATTGATTTGTTCATGTTAGGTTATCCGGACGCTATGTAGTTCGGATTCCACGGTAAACTGGAGTTTTAGAGTTTCCGAGTCCTCTGTCAATATTTCAAACTAAAGAATTTCTCTTTTCCTAGAAGGCTTGTATTGGTATTATGATTCTGGCATCGTTCCTTCTACTGTCCCCCGTCTGGGCATCCAGCTTTGGGTTTTCCATGGATTCCCCAAATCATTCCAGATGAATGCCGGGATGCTTCCTTCAAAAGGCCGTGGCCGAATTCCTTCTCGTTCCTTGTCCCCTGTCCCAGCCGAGGCGTAAATCCAAAAGTAAAAAAAAAAAAAAAAAAAAAAAAAAAAAAAAAAAAAAAACCTTCTTCTGTCTTTAGCTAAGATTTTACTTCCTAACTAACGCGATTCACTTAATTTTCCTATAATTTAATCGTATATATAATCCTATACTTAATCATCTATTGCCACCATTTATGCAACATTTAATTATATTTCTCTTCCTTCGGTTTATATTTAATCAATATTATTCCCCCGGTCTTTGATTAATGTGATTCAATAGTTTTCAGTAGCTGTCTGGTAGCTTAAACACTAAGGGGTCTCACTGGTAACCGAAAGGTTCCCGGTTCGAATCCCAGTCTCATCTGGGTTTTTGAAAGACTCTTGACCTTTGCCTTTGGTACAGCTTGGTGTGTAATGTGAAGTACGCCAAAATGATTCCGTGGTTCTGATTCCAAGTTACGCTGCAGGTCTCCAATATCCGGTATGATTACCGGGTCAGGTTAAGGCGGCTACGGAAACGCGCATTCCTCAGCAAATCAAAAACTGTGACTTGACAACCAAACAATCCTCCGGGATCTCCCGGCCAACAAAAAATACGATGATTTGTTTTATCGATTTTCAGTATCACTATTCCGGCTAAAGTAATAGCTCAATAACTAGCAGTAAACCTCAGGTAGAATAATCAAAAGCATAAACCGCATTCTAAGGTTTTTTTCACGCTTTGTCTCCGCCTTTAGAAAGATCGAAGCGTATTTGAGAATTTCTCCAGAAACTTTGCAAGTTTGGAATTATAGGCTATGCTGTAACCATTCTGTGCTTAAATGGGTTGCAAGATCATAATAAAACGATGGAAAATGTCACTCTGTTATGAAGGTCACACGGAATTGTTAATATTAGCTACGTGAATGCAGCATGCTGTTTCCTATATTTGAGCACTGTTCAATGTGCGTATTTATCGATCATTGGGAACGTGTTTAAAACTGCAGAGGTGACTGAATTGAACAGCAATCGATTACGTGCTGAAAGAGAATCGAAAATCCTGTATGAGAAAATCTGGCTATTTAGTGCATGTGCGCGCTAACACAAACGATAAAATAATTGGCCTTTCGATTTCCAGCCATACATTCAAATCGCGAACCAGCCCACTGCGAGCAATATAGGTTATATGCGTGATAACATAAAAGATATGAATGAACGCGCCTAAGCTGTTTTCTAATTGAAAGCTATTTTCTTATTACTATTTAGTGTGTTTGCTATTATCCATGTTAGTTACAATAGCCTCTATCTCCTTTCGAAATAATCTAGACCTTTTTTTTTATCGAAGTCATTAGATAGAATTGAGGTCAAGATACAGGAAGGGTTTTTTGACGAAACAGTTGAGGTATTTACCTGGAGAGATTTAGAGAAAACAAACATTCGAAATCTGGATAGCCAGACCGAATGCTGTTAACCGCTCACCCACCGATCTGGGAAAATACATCATTCAGCCAAAGTGAATGGTTCTAATAAAGCAGCCGGCTTACGAACAGCATTTTATTTAAAACTTTCGTCATCACTTTTTGTTTGATTCTTAAGCAAGACAAGTAAGTTTTTAGTTTTAAGTACGGCACTCAAAAAGCTGCTGAACCGGCAATCGCAGCAGTATTTCATAATATCACATATTGCTGCCTGAGATTATGAGCTCACATTCTTGGTAAAATGTTTCGAACAGCACAAGAGGGGCTGCACACGATTTAATTTACAATACTTAAGGTCTAACCACACAACACATGACCCAGCCAGAACAACATTATAGACATTATAATACATTACAGTACGCGCCACATACGATGGCGGGTGGCGCAGAGAGAGACGCAAATAGGAAGGGCACATGGTATACGACGTTGACGTGTTTCCAGCAGAACACGAGCGACCTAGGGTGAGGAAGGAAGTTTAGTAATTGCACTACTACTACTACTAATACTATTACTATATAATGATAATAATAATAAAAATGCATTTTAGCATCCATATACGTGATAATAATATTGAGAAAGACAAGAATTACAGAAAGTTTCAGCCGCAGCAAACAAATAACATCACACGCTTCAACGGTTCTATCTTGAGCTCTGGCAAGACCGTAAATTGGCACTCCAGCATCTTTAAAAATTTCCTCTTTGCTTTGCCCACGCACACGTTGAAAAAGAGGAAAGGAACGCCACAAGATTTTGGATTCTTTAGTATCATCTTCCAATGAAAATTCATAGAGCTAGGCCTAGAGCCAGGCAATTAATCAATAACTTGGAAGGCGAAAGGAAGGGCTGAAAGGGAGGAAGAAGGCTCAAATAAAAAAGAAGGATCTCGGGGACGACGTAGAATGCCCTTAAAAGTAGCTGAGGCTGGGACGAATACTGAATAGGCCCTGTAGATGTATCGGAGGCATTTTTATTACCTTTTGGGATTTCTTTGGAGAATTTGTATGTGCCGGTAAGGGAGAACAGTATTTTACCTGCATGTAACACTCTTTTCTCTATCCATCTCAGCCAACTCGATGTCAAGCAAATTTTGTAGTTCTGAGGAGCACGTAAAAAAATTGAAAAATGTTCTTCATTTAAAACAGTTTGTGTAAATACTGGTCATTGGTGCTCTAGTTTGCTTAAGTTGATGTAAAATTAATTAGCTGCTAATTTTTTCCCTCCAGGAAGAAAGATAATTTTTTTAAGATTTTAAATTGTTTTCTGAAGATGAAAATTATTTGGTAAAATCCTGTTACAAACGTAAATTACAAATATCATTCCAAGCAACGATGATGCACTAAAATCAGATAAGCGTTAACCAAAATAGTTTTCTCAAAAAGGGGAACGCTTTTAGTAATACACTCAACGCTCGAAAAATGTGAGTAACATATGTATATGAAGAATGTATTTATGTAAATGAAGATTGCTGTTTTTAAATACTATCATCTGATGTGAAGAGCTTCAGGATAAAAAGAATTTGAAAATATCAATAGATCATTGTAGAGGGATTGGGTGTAAGAAATAAACGGTTGGATCAGACCAACTTAATTAGACTATCACAAGAACAGAGTGAAACTTAAAGAGATGTCGCGCTCAGAAATAACATTTTATTTAAAACGATATCCACAATCTCTATTTCGTAGCCAGGGCACATTTGAGTAATAGTCTCCAATTGCTACAATTATGTGGTTGTATGCTTCGTATTTCCTAACGTTACGCACTGCGATCTAAGGTTATTAGCTTATGTTCGCAATCAGCTCTATATCCGAGAGAGCCATAACATGGAATAATGCACAAATGCCTCAGGCCTCTAAATGGACCAGCATGTCACGAACTATCAACGAGCTTTCTTGCGAGCAGTTATTTTGGTTTTTGTATAAAAGAATCTGACACAAGGACGCAGCTTTCCTATATCGAAAGTGTGGGCAGTTAATCATATATCTTTAGACTAGCAATTATTGTGTATATATATATTTGGTATCTCGGAAAAGGCTCTACCGATTTGGATGAAATTTCATGTTAGAAATCTACTTTCTTTTTGAGTTTCCCTAAATAGGTGTCTTCCCTGCAAAAACGCGATTTTACAAAAAATCAATTCTTATATTTGATCACGGAAAAGGCTTTAACGTCATCTCGCAGACCTTTCAGGTACCAATAACCTGACTAATGTTAGTTAACTTAAGTTCTCTTTGTTTACAGCAAAGAACTCATATATATTTAAACGAATAATTTCTGCACACTAGTTGACCCGTGCGAATAGTATCATGGTCAGTCACCGAATGCTGATATAATAATGTAGAAATAAGTAAATGCTAGTATTTATTAATGAAAGTTCTTTTATTTTGAAGAGTAGTAATAAATATCACTTTTACTGTAAAAGTCGTTGTAATTAAGTACTACATGTTTAATTGCCAAACATTTAAAAAGTATATATTTCAAGAATATTGGTTTTGTCAGATGTCTTTCTTTACCTAACAAAACTTCTTTGAAAACAATATTAGCAGTTATAATGTGATCATCGTTGACTTTTGACAGTATGTGTCTTTAACGTAAAAATAAATATTAATGAATCTACAACCTCGTACAGGAGTCCATACGAAAAAGCAGGTTCCGATAGATTCAATCCTGCGTTTTGAAGCGTCAAACCTTGTGCTTTATTAACGTTCATAACGAAGGTTACTTTTATTGGTTATTGTTTTGTGATCATTTGAAAAGGCACGCTTGATCCAGAGGTGTGAGGTTAATGCAAGCTAAGAGCACAGTTTTAACGGAGTGAATGAATTTAGCACTTACGATGTACTCGTCTAAGTGAATACCACAAATTTTCACCATTAATTAATCTCTGATAAGCATTAACATTTGTATTTAACGTAATAATAGCTTGTTTCTTTAAAAACCATTTATAAGGTGGTAAACCAGACCATCTCCGAAATGGCTCTAGCGATTTGAATGAAATCTCATATGTAATAACGTTTTACTTTTACGTTAATAACACGATTATACAAAAAGTGAGCAGTCCTTGTGTTTGGCATCTCGGAAACGGTTCTAACCTCATTTCATAGAAAATTTCAGGTGCTAGTAAGCCTACTGATGTTAGTTAAACTTCTCTTTGGTAAGAGCAACGAACTGTGCACCTCAAAATGCCTACGAAGCCTTCAAGAAAAAAGTTTTACTTTAATCAAACTTTACTCAAAATCTTGAGTATTGAATAGAATTCGAAATATGGCGGGTGAAGATCGATCACCCAGGTACTTATTATTAAGGTAATTAAATTATAATATTTTGATACAGATCGATGGAACTGGAACAAATACTTCAAAATAGAAACTTACTTCATTCTAGAATCCAGGTAAAACAGTATTTTTTTCTCCTTTTTTTTTGAGTGGTGGTAAAATGTTTTAGTTACTTTAATTAAGTATCACCCGTACCTTGCTGGCACTAACTTTGTTATAATCACGAGCGTGATACTTATTTTTGAACGAGAGCAATATATATGTCTGCGTAAGGATAACATTAGGCCAACACACAGCTTCATTAAAATAGCGCATGGCCGAAGCTGTAATCGATCCAGCAACTCCTTACAGTGCGAGACTAATTAGGTCGTCATCTTCTGTAGAGAGCCTGTCGTCTGTGTTTAAAGGTTCCACTAGAACTCGTGATGACAGAAGCAGTTGTGAAGGAAATCTCTATACTGTAGACAGGAAAAGTTTATTATTTAATGATGGTTATAAATCAAATTGCGTTAAATTAGTAGTAATCGTGAAGTAAGAACATCCGCTTCGAATTCTGTCACCCTCTTGTTTAGGAGCATTGTACATTATTATTTTTCAGTGAACTAGTGACTAAGAGAACTAAGTTAAGAAATTGTGCACGATGGCTGACAGAAAACTTGTGCCCTACCGGAGTTGTGTGTTTAAAGGTTCCACTAGAACTCATGATGACAGAAGCAGTTGTGAAGGAAATATCTATACTGTAGACAGTAAAAGTTTATTATTTAATGATAGTTATAAATCAAATCGCGTTAAATTCGTAGTAATCATGAAGTAAGAACATCCGCTTCGAATTCTGTCACCCTCTTGTTTAGGAGCATTGTACAGTATTATTTTTCAGTGAACTAGTGACTAAGAGAACTAAGTTAAGAAATTGTGCAAGATGGCTGACAGAAAACTTGTGCCCTACTGGAGTTGTGGCACTGCAGTAAAGTGAGGAATTGTCAGTCTTAAAACTTAAAGTGCAGAGAGGAAACATGTAAATGAATTTCGGAAACTTTAAAGGAAATCCAAATGGGAAGCCACTGGCTTACAACAATACACTTGGTACACTACGTTTGGTTTGAAATCATTTACAGTAAATAACAAAATGAAAATTTCTCGAGTAAATTTGAAGCTAGAGATACTTATGTAAGCGATCCTTCATCTGAGCACTTCAATTAAACTCTTGAGAAAGTATAAACTGCATGGATGAAAATTCACCGTTTCATGGAATATATGCGCATTACAGGTGAAACACTAGCAACAATGCCTAACTTTTAAAATTAATTTAATTTAATTGCAATGGAGCACACGCTCCGGTGGCAATTTCCCTACACACCCATCTTCCCCCTTTCCTGCACCCACCTACATTTGCCCTCTACAAATTTTAACTTTAAATTCTTTCAACGTTTTCGATAAATTAATCATCATTTCCCTTGGTAACTTATTTCAGTCCCTGATACCCTTACCTAAAAAGGAGAATCTTCCCACACCCTTGTGCCTGCAATCGAGCGCCAGTTTGTGGTCATGGTCATCTTATCCCTTCCATGCACTACTTTTCATATCTACACCAATATATTCCCATGCCTCATCACCATCATACGCCTTGAGCACTCCCATGACCCTATTCATCTTCCTCCTGTCTTGCAATGAATGCCATTCCAGCTCCTTTATCATATCTGTTACTGATAATTTCCAGAAACAAATCTAGCAGCCATTTTTTTCACCCTCTCCAACTCCTTTATTTGATATGCAAAATGTGGGTCTCATACTACCCTATCATATTCGAGTAATGGTGTTACCAAAGTTTTGTAACCTGATTCCTTTACTTCTCTCATACATCGCCTCGTCACTCTCTCCAACACGTGCAGAATTTGGAAACCTTTTCCTACCACCTGTCCAATGTGTCCTGCCCAGTTAAGCTTGTTATCAAATGTAATGGCAGAATATTTACATTAAATGCTGCAATAAATCGTTGAAACTGTGAGACCCTTGTCGGTGCCTTGTTGCTCTACTTCTCGAGAAAGGGATACACTGTTGTCTAGTCGTGAGTGTTCTTACTTACAAGGTCTTACAGCCTACGATTTTCTTAAGTCGCCGCACAAATTATCCGCTTGGTGCGGAAATTAAACATTACCTTCTTTTTCCTAGACCTTTTATAGTCATCAACGGCAAGATAATTACAGCTAGAGGGCAATGGAGGTCTCTGAAAATATAACAAGAATGGAGATTAGGTATCCAGAGCAAAGCAACGAAACTGTAAATATGCGCCAAAATTTTTCACGTTTGGTATTGCAATTGAATAAATACAGGGAAAATCACCAACATTATACTTTGCTTATGATATGGAAACGAAACTATATATTTATACCAAATTACCTACTTCTAGGACCAAGTGAAATATTGTGGAATTTTGATGTCTTGGTAGAATTTTTTTTAAATTTCACTAATTTCCTCAGTAAGGAGAGAAATGAAGTAAAATTAAAACATTAGTTAAGCCTTGTAAGCTCCGCCTACGATAAAAATCGGAGGCTATACATCTTTTTTGTCGTAGAAAACGATTTCACGTTTGGGGTAGATGAGGCGTAGATATATGGAAATTTACGAGTTTTAGACTTTTCTTATAATCTGTGGGTGAAACCTTTTCTGTGTACAAAATTTCATCTTTCTACGATTGTGGTCAATCCCTAAGAATTTTGATTTAGTTTGTCAGTCAATGATTTAGACAGCCTGTACAAAATCAGTGAAACAATAATATCCAAACTAAGAACATGAACGAAATAAAATTAAATATGTATGCTAAGATTGTTGATATCTGTGCATATATGTAGCATCAATTTAACCGAAGAAATTGAATTACAAATATGGTCCAAATAGTTTCGTTAAAAGGGTAAGCATTGCCGCCGTTGGTTCGACATTCAATACCGTCAAGCAATCGATCAATAATTCTCTGGTTAATTAGCTTGATAGTTGCGACAATGCATTAATAATTCCCTATTAAACAGTAAATAATTCAAATCACTGAGCTGTGTTCTCTTTCAGACTACATGCACACTATCTTTGAAATGGTTTTGAAGTATAGGCATGCTGAATGTATCACCTGGGTGACACAGAAAACCAAAAGTTCATATTCCTGCCCGTCTTAACATTAAACAGTTAATTAACAACCTTTACCCATGTAATAAAATAATATATTCTTTTTTAGAACTTGATGTTATTAATTGCTATCTTTAATGTCGAGTACTTACGTTATTCGTATCAAATGTTAGTAAATTTCGACAGTATAAATAGATTAAAAACTACCTCTGGTCCAAATTGACGAAGTCACAGAAAAAATCTAGTAAAATTAATAAGAATAGCAACAGTAGACTCAGCGCCTTTACTAACAATGTTACACGCATACGGTAACCGTGCTCGAAATAGGAAAAACTATTTCAGAAGCCTCAAAAACTTACTCGTGAGCTGACCTTTTCAAATGTTATATTTCGTATAATTATATGAATGTATGTTACAAGGTTTATAAAGAATCTAACGATACAAATGACAATCATTAGAGTCTCAAAACAAACACTGCTACACAGTGCTATGAAGTGATAGATTTGGGACATATATTGTGTAAATTCTATGAACAGGTACCTGGTAGCACTAAGAATAACTGTAGTGAACAATACCGCAGTCTGTTTTGGTACGCCCTCTGCGTGGAGAAGATCTCTTCCCCTCGACTGGAGTGTCCTTAATGTGGTTAAGGACTGTCACGTGGGCGCAAGAGGATTGTCAGGTGTGCCCAAGCGTCCCAGAGAGAAGTGGAAGCAACAGGTGGACAGAGGACTTGCCCGCCAAGATTCTGCAGCCGGCTACAAACTATCTCGGTTAATATACTGGACACTAGCCAACCAACGATCATGTATGGACAACAAAAACTATGTTATCCATAAACAACTGTGATGCGCATGAATTTTTCATACATAAAACCGATTCCATACAAATACTGCTGATCATTAACATATGGACTGTTGTACTTACTAGTATTACTTCCTTTTCTGATTCCAACATGGTTTTCTTTGCGATGTTTTAGAGATTTTTTTGTTGATAATTTGTAACATCTCAAATGGACGTACATTCATCTTCTGTGACGTCATCATTATTTTTTAGTAACTCATTTGTAAGCATTTTAGCAACAACTTGCTTCTAACACTACATACCTACATCAAACTCATTACGAAGATGCTAAATTAGGTGCCAGTAGCAGCTTGCAAGGGGAGACATCATCAAAAAATCTCATTCTGACAAACAGACAGCACAGTTTAAGGAACTCTGGTTGTGTGGCCCACTCCCGACAGTTTACTTACAGCTAACCAGTGTTATCTTTCCTTGACAGTGCTGTGTGTGTGTGTGTATGGGTGGGTGGTTGAGTATGTGTGTTGGTTGAATGCGTGTTTTTGTGTGTGTGTGTGAGTGTTTGTTGTGCTTGTTTCTTTGTTTATTTGTTGTGTGTGCGTGTTTGTGTATATGTTTTTGTTTGTTTGTTGTCCGTGCATGTTTGTTTGTGTATGTGTGTGTTTGTGTGTTTTGTTGTTGTTGTTGTTGCTGTTGTGTTGCTGGTGGTGGTGAGTGTGTATTTATGAACGAAACACCGTATGAAATAGCCTTATTATAACTAAAGTGAAGGATTTTTGCTGGTCTAATTGAAATGAAAATACCAAGTTAATACGCACTAAACAGAAAATATCTTAGTGCTTTTATTAAGCCTCAAAGAAAAAAAAAATAAACCGTTTGTTGACAACAAAAAAAATTGATATTGCTGGTTCATTAAAGTTTTTGAGAGCAGGAGCCTGTAATTGCTGCATTTAGGTAAACAAGGGGTGTGTTATGGTTGTCTTGTTATCTCTATTGAGCAGTTATCACCATGAAGACACAGGAATTGTGTTAATTGATATAGGCAGCAAACCTGTAATGATCCAATGAGCTCCCAGCACGCCATCTTTCAGGTAATGCGAGCAGGCAACCAGTCTCCAACTCCGTCTAAACTGGACCTGATGTGTTGAGCCCAGCTGAAAGTGGCACAAATTTTTTTAGGTCGACCAAGGTCGACTTTCGTTTACTAAGCTGTCTTTAATTTCTTTAATGGTATTAGACTTTTTAGCCAGTATCATCTGTGATTCATTTTCCTCAATTGTGTCAGATTCTTCTAGTATTGTCGATAATCTCAAGTGAAAGGACAACACAGGACGAACACAACACTTAATTAAAACCAGCCATGCCTCGGCCGAACTCGAACCGGTGACTTCTGCAACGCAAATCCAGCACCGAGGCCGGCTCTTTAAAAATTCGTCACTTCCTGAGCCTCAGGCGATCACCATATACCTGACATGCGGTTAGCGTTCCTTCCTTCTGCCGACAGGTATCTCGGCTCTCATTGTGATATTTTGGATATCACTTGATATGAGTAAGGCCCGGATATATATGCACTTAAAACACCTAAAATATGCATACAAATATGCACAAAAAAGTCCTAAAATATGCACTAACAATTAAAGAATATGCACTAACAATTAAAGAATATACACTTATCAAACGATTTATTTTATGTCAACTCACTGATATACATGTTTTATTCCTTACAAAATGATGAATCGCAATATGTCACCAAGAGTGTTTCAATGTTTTCAGGGGTCAAAGATTTTCTATTGTCAGACAAAATTAGTTTATAAGCCGAAAATGATCGTTCCACGTCAACGGACGATATTGGGCAATACTTGTACATTGGTACTGACTGTTCGGAACATTCATCTGGCAAAGATTGTGTGATTCCACTTAAATACTTGTTAATTGATTGAATCTTTTTCAGTCCTGGGTTTGAATCCAACACCCTGCTGAGTTTACTTTTAACTTTTTCTCCACTTTCACCAGGGAGGGCATTTAAAGAAGAAGTTGTTTTGTGAAGCAACTGAATAGACTCGTGGAGGGGTGCACCGCTAGTTGCTAGACCCTTAATAGCCTTAGAAAGTGACGAATAGTGTACATGGATGAAATTGATATCTCGGTATACAGTATCACAATCAAATGCGCTCTTTGCTTCACGAACACACGCAGAACGCTCCATCATCATCAATACTTGTGACTACATCTTTCACTTGATGGAAGTTCTCCTGGTAGAACAGCACTGCAGACAACAAAGTTCCCCATCTAGTGAGAACAGGTTCCGGTGGAAGAGGAACCTCAGGCAGACGATCCTAATAAAACTGTAGACGAGCTGGTGTTTTTAGGAACACATTTTTGCCACTTGAAATTACTTTGTTAACTGAAGGAAATAGAGAATATATCTCTTTTGCAACGCGATGTAAACCATGCGCCAAACAGGTAACATGGATAAGATTGGGGAAAAATACTCGAAGTGACTGACCAGTTTTTGACATACATGAAGCTGCGTCTGTGATTAAAACACGCACCTTGTAACAATCACTCTCCGATTCAGTAGGCCACAGAAGTCGCAGGGAATCGTTTACAAATCTTGTAATTGTACTGTGGTTGGTTTTCTCTAACATTTTGGTTGAAAGTAAATTAGGTTTTCCCGGTTCTTCTTGACATAATTTTCCCACTATAAAGTTCACTACGTATCGGCCACATGAATCGGTTGTTTCATCTACCGATATCCAGACACAGTTCCCTCTTATATCAGACCGAACTGAATCCAGGACAGATGCGTATAGAGAAAGCAAATAATTTTTCTAATGGTGGATTCATCTGGTATCCTTTGATTAACACAATACTTTTGAAGAAATTCTCGTAGATCTGGATTATTCAATTTATGCAGCGGGATATTGCTGCATACAAAAGCCTTACAAAGGCCAGCAGAGAATGTATTAATTTCAGACCGTGATACCTGAGTTAAAAGTAGCTGTTGCGTGTTGCTACTTTTTTTGTTGACCTGAGATGTACAGCTGTTTAAGAATGCTGTTCAAGTTGAAATTTTTTCCCGCATTTTATATTCTTCTCACATATTTGACAGTACACAACTTCACCGTCACTAGAATAGTCGCTGTTGCCTGAAATCCACTGCTTAATTAAAAATGATCTTGTTCATTGTTCTTTAGGCATTTTTGCAGTCAGATTAAACAAAACTATTCTTAGCACACGAACACTCCTGTCGACATAAACTTTCAGAGGCTACTGCTTTTCGAAAGGAATGTACACGTGCCTTTAAAAGTACAGAACCCTGAGGTCTGGATACCATGAATCTATTACCAGGAAAACTGGTTCGTGCCGCAATTAGGGGAATATTCGGGAAAAGAAAACCGCTGGCCTTTCCGGTAGTTGTTGCAAGAACAAACACATTGGTAGATTACGAATATTCCCAGCGGGGGCAAATACTTGTGATTGTCGTCTCTTCAAACAAGAATTTGCCGTATAGAGCTATTCTTTGATTTTGCCGCCCCTCGCCCCACTTCCCTCCCCGTGTTGTTGCCGCTCAGGGCAGTATAAAAGGTCGCCTTCACACAAATTTGTCATTTACAGCACTTACAAACATGTCACTGTGCGAGTTTGTTTCAGGTAGTATCTTCACTACATGTGAATGCCAGTATAAGAAAATCCTGTTTACTCCAAGAATTTAACAGACTTATTGCGATGCCCAAGGATGTCCAACATACAGATACATTAAGCTATTCAGTTTCTTCAGAAGTATCAGATATTCGGTTATGAGATGAAATAAATGCTGAAATATGCACATATCTTTAGAATATGCACTAACCCTCAAAATACGCATTTGCATATGCGCATATGCTTTTTTTTTAAAAAAATCCGGGTCCTAGTTATGAGCAATATGGTCAATTGATGCATCACAGACTGTTACGTCGTAGCATAGAATCGAACTCATACTTACACGATGATTAAATGAGAACATTTGGATACTTCTTAAGTACGTATAATGAGTGTGTGAATACTAAAAACAATGCACTGAAAATTGTAAACATTAAAACGCAACTCAAACTTAATAGTATAATAGTATGGCTTCTCCATGATTAGTGTCATATTAAAGAGCTTCTCCAAAGTCCATTCGCTGCTGTCTGTTCTACACAATAGACTTCCAATCACCTGGTAAGACAGTTTTATTAGTCATACCATTTGGATGACTACATCCCGTCAAATTAATACTGCTGTAATTGGCCCCGCTATACTGTCATTTACTCCAGCTGTGCGTCAGTTCACGTTACTGGCTCCCATAGTAACGTTGCCTCTTCATTAGCTTTGTCAGCAAGAATCATTGCTCGAAAGGTGCACGATCCAGCTAACAGTCAGGTAAGTTGCGACAACCCTCCCAACGAAACTCAGGGTTATGTTTAACGAGTCTAAATGGAGATGCATAGAGTGTTACAAACTAAAAAAAAAAAAAAAATCGAGACAAGGCTCCGGCCATTAGGGTTCCTTTTTCTGATGTTGCTGGTGAGAGGGACCAAATGCAAGGAGAAACTCGGAGAGCTATGAAATTGTCACAGGCTTGAGATAATGGGATGGCCTTCGTTCCAGCTTGCTTTGCAGAGGGTCGTAAGTGAAGTGATACATAACTTTATTGGAGTCAGTGCAAATTTCGCGCACTTCGCATATGCAAATAATGTTCTGATGTCCATGGAGGAATTAAAGCGAATGACAAGCACTGTTAATGGCGACGAACAATAAGTAAGATAGAATATTTCTTGGTGCACAATAGCGAATTGAATCTAAGAGGCTGGGTTCCAGCATTGACATTTAGAAAGGAAATTCCACGAATTTAAGTACCTTGCAGAAATATTCATAGATGACATGGAATTTGAATCTGAGATTAGGACTCAGATTTGCTGAAATACGAGCACAATAACAAACACCTGTTTGAGAAAAAAGTTTTACTTAAGATCACTGATCTCGTGCAGGATGCTGATACAGAAAAGTGGCAATACGATATAGGGAAGAGTTGGATGCATTGTGCAGCAGCTCAAACACTGTAGGTGTTTTTGGAAGCAGACATCTTGAGAGCTCAGATGAACGGGCACTGGTGGCCTGGGTAACCTGCTGAATTTCATTCACAGGGACGACGACCGCCTGGCAGACTGAAGACGAGATGTATTGACGGCTTTGAAATTAGTGTGGGAATCATGTGGCAGTGTTAACGAATCCTTGTTGCAACACGCTGTTCTCTGGGCTTCATAGCGTGAAAGATAAGAAATATTTACTAGGGATAACGGTACTGATTTATACGAAACGTGAAATTATTTACACGCTGTGGCAGGCAGATAAAAGCTTCGTATTATTGAGCAGTATCACTGATCACGGAGAATCTTTACACTGTAAACGGTTCAAAGCAGGACAACAAGTTCTCTAATGAAACTCGGCATTGGTCGAAATGTCGGGGAATTGGAAAAGTCAAATAGTGCAGCATACCTCCCCACGACGTTCAAGGTAATTTTATCAACTATTCCGTGTAAGAGAGAACTTAGTGTCACGACCGGTAACGGCTGTATGGTGCTGGATCTGAAATAACAATAATTCCGTGTGGTCGTGACAGGGTTTCTATTGGTTGCGCATTTCGCCCCTGTCGTAGCCGCCTTAACCTAACCCGGCAGTCCTACCAGGTATAGGGGACTTACAGTTTAACGTGGAATCCGAACCACGGAAGCGTTCTGGCGTACTTCACATTACTACATTACTACACTGTGCCAAAGGTGAAGGTTCGGTTAAGTGCCTATGAAAATCCCCGCCGAGACAGGGATTCGAACCAGAAACCTTTCGATCTCCAGTCAGACGCCTTAACCATTGAGCCACCATACTAATTGTTGGCTCTGATACTCGTAATAGGTCATCGCATACTTCCTATTCCAGACAAATATCTCTTCAAAAGATTCTCTTTTCTCTTGAAGACATTCCAGCTCCCAATGGTTGGTGTGGACGTTAATAGCGTTACGCCTCCCTCGCCTCCCCTTTCCCAAAGCGAAATGTACATTGCCTTTTTTTGGCGCAAGATAATCTCGATCCCTGTTCAATCATGGTCTGTATGGTGAAGCACAAAGAAGCTATGCAATAGATATTCGGTCCGCTTTTAATTCCCCAGTAAATCCCCTGACGGCTAGTTTTGTTTTTCACATTTATAATGATCAATTTCTGATTCCGTACAAATATCGGTTGTCTCGCGAAAAGATTTAGTTGAACGCATACCTAGCAGACTGGGTCTCCATAGCGAAGGTAGTAGTAAAGGAATACTACTATTTACAATACGAGTCGAATAGTGTAGCATGTTTCTTGGTTTTTATGAAGAGGTGTGTGATTAATAACTAGCTGCTGATTTTAATGTTTCACGACTGACACTACACATAGTTTCTAAAAACTATTAAAAACTCATCTGCAGTTCGTCTGGCAACCATTGAGACAGCGGTATAGAGCATCATTGATGGTGAATAAATACTACGGATCTTACTCATCTGGTGATAGGCCATATTTCCGCAGTTGTTAAACAATAATTTTATAAATAATTCCGTCAAAAACAACTGAAAAGTGTTTTTATATGTGTTGTTACAATAATTATTTACAGTAAAACTCTTTTTAAATAAATATATGTACATATGTACACACTGTACTCACAGATATAATGGTATTCCTTACATGCTGGTCTGGAACAGCACTTCACATACTTTCACATCACTATTCATTGCAGTTCCATTTGAGCATTATATCACTAGTTGTATTTTATGCTGCACTTTTGTTGTGGTGAATACTTTATGTTGATTGGCACAAGTGTGTCACACACGGTTTGTTTTGTTTACCAGATCCTTACAGTAGTGCCAACTTAGTTTCTGTTGTTATTGTATCTGTGTTGTACATTCTATTAAATTATCTCTCTGTTTTTGTGTTTCAGTTATTGTTTGCAATTATTGTGTGAGTGACTGTATTCATTTTCTTGTTTTGAGATTGTTTTTTGTGTTTTTAGTGTGTTGTATAGTGTTTTATTGGTTAAATTCCTGAATTCTTTTATTATTGCTTTTCCCATTGGTATCGATTTTTGTGTATGATAGATTTTCTGATATGTTAGCAGATGATTTTTGTGGTTGTTAATCTATATAATAAAAATGAATCGCCAAATGTGTTGCTAACCGCAAAATTCGAGAACGGCTCGACCAATTCGGCTAATTCTTTTTTTTTATATATATTTTCGTTTAGGCACAAAGAAGGTTCTTATGGATAGAAAAAACGCAAAAATTTGAAGGAAAATAGTAAAAACAACACTTTTCTTTTCCCTCAATCAAAACAAAACAAAGGAGCATTAGGATTATCCTTGGTATGACTTCAAGTTGATTAGGCTCTATGGATATTAATGTATGTCTGCGTGTGATCAGCGAAAATAATATCACTGATGTACGTGGTGTCATTATTTTCCCAGTGCGTGGCATTTTCTTGGTTGCTTTTAAATTTTCGCTTCTCTCTAAAACCAATTGTGTGTTTATTTGTTCAGTGTGTTTACATTTAGGCCCATGCCGCCTACCACGAAAGTTTCAACTATGAAAATAGAATGCAACAGTTTAGAAGGATGCAATACTAAGAAAAAAAAATCGGTTACTGGTAACCGAGCGGGGCGGTCTAACGGTTAGCGTTCTCGCCTCGCATTCGGGAGGACGGCGGTTCGAATCCCCGTCCGGGCATCCAGATTTAGGTTTTCCATGGTTTCCCCAAATCACTCCAGGCAAATGTCGGGATGCTTCCTTCAAAATGCCATGGCCGAATTCCTTCCCATTCCTTGCCCCCCATCCTTGCCCCCCCATCCTTTCCCATCTCTAAAGACTCGATGTTAAAAAGAGACGTAAAGCAGTTACAAAAAAAAAAAAAAAAAAAAAAAAAAAAAAAAAAAAGTTTACTGGTAATTCAGTTGAAAAGCGATATGCATTTATCGTCTGACGATCGAGCCACACTTATCCTATTATTTTAAGAATGCAATGTTCTGGTAAGCCTTGTGGTGATGGGTTCCATTCGTTTTAAATTATGTTCAGGTGGAATTCACGATGATTGAATTAGCTGCAAGTAATAATACTTTCTTACTTTTAAAATCTATATAAATAAAAATGAATCGCCAAATGTGTTGCTAAGCGCAAAACTCGAGAACGGCTCGACCAATTCGGCTAATTTTTTTTCCATACTAGCTGTTACCCGCGACTTCGTACGCGTGGACTTGGAGTTTCAATTCCAGAATTGGATATAGAAAACTGTTAGTAACGTAAGATTTGTCCCAAACAACACCGAGTCGACATAATATGATGGAAAGCCATCATTATATCATCCTATCATCTAATCTGTCTCATGAAGAGAATCAATTTACAAACATATTAAAAACAGAAAAGTAAGCGAAGGTGCGGGGATGTGTGTGTGTGTGTGGGGGGGGGGGGGGGGGGGGGGGGGTTAACTGATGTCAGCTTTATTTCAGCTTGGTTTTTTCTTCTTTACTCAACATGAGCATCTGAATCTCATAATCTAATAGCAGCACATTGTCTTCTAGACCTGCACCTTAGGCCAGGTTTACGTCCGTAAGGCATGTCAAAAAGGAAGACAAATTGGTGCCAGAAACTTTTATACAGACACAAAATGAATAGTACAGTGCAGAGCAAATTGACTTCCTATACTAAATAATAAGTTTTGTTTCTTATCGAAATTTATTAATAAATCAAACACTAACAGATTGCGTGACTGAGCAACCAACGTAACATTACAGACTAACACACGAATCTGTGTGTCTTTCATCATTCGATAAGTTCTTAAAATTTCGTGACTAAAATTGTTATTCATGCCGAAAAATGTCCTGTGTCCTTCCTACACTATTTCATTGTTAAATTCCATCAATATTGATATAGCCATTTAGTTCGTCAAATGTAACAAAAAGACAGAAACTTACTTCCACATTTATAAATTAATAGCTGGTACCCACAACTTCGTTCGTGATTGTAAAGTATTCATATTGACAGCTGTAGACATCTAAACACCATAATGCCGATGGGAGACTCGATACTATTACCACACACAAATACCAGTCTTCTGCGCTATGTAGTTCCGGCAGCACAAGTAAAATTTACGGATACACACAAGTCTTTGGATGAATACGAAAATATTCATGATCGACCAATTTTCGAACACCATATCTCACACACTCCACAGTTCCCGAATTTCCTCCACCGTTGTGATCGATGGGAACTCTGTGTTACTACCACACACAAACGCCAGGGATCTGCGATTGATAGTTTTCACTTAAAAGTGATACACCGTGACACATGCGTCTTGGCAGAAATACGAAATTGCCCAGGACGACCACTTTCAACCCCCATATCTCCCACACCCCCATAGCTAACCTGACATCTAACAACCATAGTGCACTTCACACACGAGATACGATTCTACTACCAAACACAAAACACCAATGCTCTATGCTATGTAGTTGTGGCAGAAAACTGACATATGCGGAGACAGTCGAAATACGAAAATATCCTTGGTCAGACACTTACAACCACCATATCTACCACAGAACCACAGTTTCTGAAATTCGGCCCGCTGTTGTGATCGAAAGGTGACTCTGTGCTACTACTACCACAAACGCCAGTTATCTGTGATCTAATAGTTTTCACTGAAAAGTTATACACCATGACACTTTTGTTCTTTGGCAGAAGTATGAATTGCCACAGGTCGATCCACTTTCAACCCCAATTTCTCCACACCCCCATAGCTACCGACATCTAACAACCATAGTGCACTACATGAGATACGATTCTACTACCAAACACAAACACCAATGCTCTATGCTATGTAGTTGTGGCAGAAAAAGCGACTATGCGGAGACAGTCGAAATACGAAATATCATTGGTCGGCCACTTACAACCACCATATCTACCACAGTACCACAGTTTCTGAAATTCGGCCGCTGTTGTGATCGAAAGGTGACTCTGTGCTACTACTACACACCAAACGCCAGTTATCTGTGATCTATAGTTTTCGCTGAAAAGTGATACACCATGACACTTTTGTCTTTGGCAGAAGTATGAAATTGCCACAGGTCGATCCACTTTCAACCCCCATATCTCCCACACCTCCATAGCTACCGACATCTAACAACCATAGTGCACTACATGAGATAAGATTCTACTACCAAACACAAACACCAATGCTCTATGCTATGTAGTTGTGGCAGAAAAGGGACATATGCGGAGACAGTCGAAATACGAAAATTATCCTTGGTCGGCCACTTACAACCACCATATCTACCACAGTACCACAGTTTCTGAAATTCGGCCGCTGTTGTGATCGAAAGGTGACTTTGTGCTACTACTACACACAAACGCCAGTTATCTGTGATCTATAGTTTTCGCTGAAAAGTGATACACCATGACACTTTTGTCTTTGGCAGAAGTATGAAATTGCCACAGGTCGATCACTTTCAACCCCCATATCTCCCACACCTCCATAGCTACCGACATCTAACAACCATAGTGCACTACATGAGATACGAGTCTACTACCAAACACAAACACCAATGCTCTATGCTATGTAGTTGTGCAGAAAATTGACATATGCGGAGACAGTCGAAATACGAAAATATCCTTGGTCGGCCACTTACAACCACCGTATCTACCACACAACCACAGTTTCTGAAATCGGCCGCTGTTGTGATCGAAAGGTGACTCTGTGCTACTACTACACACAAACGCCAGTTATCTGTGATCTATAGTTTTCGCTGAAAGTGATACACCATGACACTTTTGTCTTTGGCAGAAGTATGAAATTGCCACAGGTCAATCACTTTCAACCCCCATTTCTCCCACACCCCCATAGCTACCGACATCTAACAACCATAGTGCACTACATGAGATATGATTCTACTACCAAACACAAACACCAATGCTCTATGCTATGTAGTTGTGGCAGAAAATTGAAATATGCGGGAGGACAGTCGAAATACGAAAATATCCTTGGTCGGCCACTTACAACCACCATATCTCCACACAACCACAGTTTCTGAAATTCTGCCGCTGTTGTGATCGAAAGGTGACTCTGTGCTACTACTACACACAAACGCCAGTTATCTGTGATCTATAGTTTTCGCTGAAAAGTGATACCACCATGACACTTTTGGTCTTTGGCAGAAGTATGAAATTTGCCACAGGTCAATCACTTTCAACCCCCATTTCTCCCACACCCCCATAGCTACGACATCTAACAACCATAGTGCACTACATGAGATATGATTCTACTAACCAAACACAAACACCAATGCTCTATGCTATGTAGTTGTGGCAGAAAAGTGACATATGCGGAGACAGTCGAAATACGAAAATATCCTTGGTCGGCCACTTACAACCACCATATCTCTCACACAACACACAGTTTCTGAAATTCCTGCCGCTGTTGTGATCGAAAGGTGACTCTGTGCTACTACTACACACAAACGCCAGTTATCTGTGATCTATAGTTTTCGCTGAAAAGTGATACACCATGACACTTTTGTCTTTGGCAGAAGTATGAAATTGCCACAGGTCGATCACTTTCAACCCCCATATCTCCCACACCTCCACAGCTACCGACATCTAACAACCATAGTGCACTACATGAGATACGATTCTACTACCAAACACAAACACCAATGCTCTATGCTATGTAGTTGTGGCAGAAAAGTGACATATGCGGAGACAGTCGAAATACGAAAATATCCTTGGTCGGCCACTTACAACCACCATATCAACCACAGTACCACAGTTTCTGAAATTCGGCCGCTGTTGTGATCGAAAGGTGACTCTGTGCTACTACTACACACAAACGCCAGTTATCTGTGATCTATAGTTTTCGCTGAAAAGTGATACACCATGACACTTTTGTCTTTGGCAGAAGTATGAAATTGCCACAGGTCGACCACTTTCAACCCCCATATCTCCCACACCCCCCATAGCTACCGACATCTAACAACCATAGTGCACGACAGGAAAGACGATTCTACTACCACACACAAACACTTAAGCTCTATGTTATGTAGTTGTGGCAGGAAAGAGAAGTATACGGAGATACGAATTTTTGGTCGAAATATGAAAGCGCCCTGCACTGACCAACTTTAATCATTATATCTCCCACACCCCCACAGCTATCGGCATTCGGCCAACGTTGTGCACGACAGGAAAACTCCATGCTACTTCCACCCACAAACATCAGTGATCTGCGCTAGGTAGTGGTGGCTGAAAAGTGAAATATAGGAAAAAACCTGTCTATTTTTATATATATATAAGATTTCTCAGCTTTCCGACTTCACATTACAATGAAACATACCCCCTTTTACTCGCGGTACCACAGTTTGTACTTTAAACGAAACGTCATCACAATCCAAGCATTATTTTTTGAATGAATACTGTTCACAACTTGCAGATATACAACTACAATTAAAAAAAAAAAAAAAAAAAAAAAAAAAAAAAAAAAAAAAAAAAATAGAACATACCTCATTTCCTGTCTTTAGCTTATTAATAGTACCCCAATTCATTTTTTAAAAACAGTTTAATTGTGTCCATATATCAAATTCAGCAGTTAGTTTAGAATGACCAACAAATTCATTGGTCTCTCGTTTTCACCCTACACATTTCTTTTTTGTGCTCAGAATTTTAAGAAATCGGTGTTAATGGTTAGTGTAACGCCAGAAAAATTAAAAGCTGGATAATATGAGATTCGATCGAGGCATTTAGAAAATTTTTTACTTCAGATTGCAAGGTATGATTTGGATGGGTTAAAGATATAGTGGTCTAAGTCACATTTTCAAAAAAATAATTAAAAAATGGACATAGAAGCCAGATGTAGATAAATCAATGTGTTAACAGAACATTTGAATCAAGTCGGATTCTGATTCAACTGCTAACAGGAGGAACAGAAAATTCTAATGATGAACGAAAATTTGCTTTGCTTATCGACAAGTGGTGTAATCATTGTATTTACAAACGCTTCCAGTGTGCGGATTGACTCCGCACTTCTGCGTAGTATTCCTAAAGAAATAATGGATTTTGAAGATAGAATTCAAAATAAACTAGACAAGTAGGCAACATGGGTTCAGGCAAGGATATTCATGCGAATCTCAGTTGGTGGGATATATGCAAGATATTTCAGATGAAATGGACAAGGGAGGCAAAATGGATAGTGTAACACTAGATCTTTCACAGGCGTTTGACAGAGTAAGCCACAAAATGGTAGTAAATAAGGTAAAAACTATTGGAGTGGATAAGAAAGTGATTTGCTGGGTAGAAGAATTTTTAAAAGGTAGAAAACACAAAGTTAGGGTAGGAAATGTAGTATCAAAAGAAGTGGAAGTAAAAATGGGTGTGCCACAGGGTAGCATATTGGGACCATTGCTATTCATTATTCTAATGAATAATTGTGTTGATTGTTTACTATCTGAAATTAGATTGTTTGCAGATGACATAATGCTGTATAAAAGGATCAAAACGATAGAGGACTGTAAACAGTTGCAGGGTGATCTGGACAGGATATCTAGTTGGGTTGGTAAATATGGGATGAAGATAAATGCAAAGAAGAGTCAGCTAATTAGATACACAAATAAAAAACAAAAGGTTAATTATGAATATAAGGTGGGGGAAGAATTACTTGCTGAAGACTTGAAATGTAAATATCTTGGCATTACATTTGATAACAAGCTTAACTGGGCAGAACACATTGGACAGGTGGTAGGAAAAGGTTTCAAAATTCTGCACTTGTTGGAGAGAGTGATGAGGGGATGCATGAGAGAAGTAAAGGAATTGGGTTACAAAACTTTGGTAAGACCATTGCTCGAATATGGTAGTATAGTATGGGACCCACATTTTGAGTATCAAATACAGGAGTTGGAGAAGGTGCAAAGAAGGGCTGTTAGATTTGTTTCTGGAAATTATCGCAGAATGCAATCACTGACAGATATGATAAAGGAGCTGGAATGGGATTCATTGCAAGACAGGAGAAGGATGAGGAGGGTCATGGGAGTGTACAGGGCGTATACTGGCGATTGAGGCATGGAAAGATATTGCAATAGGTATGAAAAGTAGTGCATGGAAGGGAAAAGATGACCATGACCACAAGCTGGCACTCGATTTCAGGCACAAGGGTGTGGGAAGATTTTCTTTTTTAGGTAAGGGTGTCAGGGATTGGAATGAGTTACCAAGGGGAATGATGAATAACCTACCGAAAATGTTAAAAGAATTTAAAGTTAAAATTTGTGTAGGGCAAATGTAGGTGAGTGTAGGACAGGGGGAAGTTGGGTGTGTAGGGAAATTGCCACCGGAGCGTGTGCTCCATTGCAATTAAATTAAAATTAAAATAAAACTCGAGGCCTGTGACGAACTGAAGCCTGAGGTTCTCAAGTTCACTTCATATCAATTTTGATGATAAATACACTGGTGTAATTCATACTCAGTGATGTAATTCACTGGCTTTGTTTATAAACTGTGGTTTAAGTCACATTTGTTAGCAGTAAAAAATGTAAGCATTGTAGGGATTTTATTCAATTCAACCGTCTTTGTTAAATTTGAATCCAGATGTCATCCCTAAAATGATAAAATTGCAGAATTTATTACATAAGCTTTTTCTGTATAATTCCTGGGAAGCAAGGAAAAGTGACTAACACCACATTAACCCGACCATATGTTTCTGAATAACCCAGTATTTTATAGTCTCTATGTTATAACTAATTTTTATTATGTAAGTTAATTGATTTTATGAATTATTGTGAGAGGCATTTAGTTTCCCCCCCCCCCCCCCCCCCCCCCCCCCCCCCCCCCCCCCCTATACAATAAAATCTGACGTCAGTTTCACATGGACACTCAACAAAGACAGGCGAGAAAAATGAATGCACTCTTGAAGGAATGAAAAGCTGGGTTATCCTAATCTTCTTGGCACTCTTGCTGTGATTATGATATTTTACTAAAGCAAAATTAGGCACAATCGCACTGTCCCAACACCTAAACAGTGATATTAAAGACCTTAGCAGTCCAGCATTTTTCTTGCGTAGTTTTTCAAACTACCTTATTTGATAAAAATCCTCTCTCTGTTGAGGTAACTGATGTGTTAACAGAGATTTTCCCGGCATAATTATATGTTTCCCCTAAGGGTACAAAGTTAATAATTACAAAAACATAAATGGAGATGTGAGAACACATGAACTATGGCTACAATGACAATCAAATGACGATTCTAGAATAGCCATTTTCAAATTATTATTATTTCTAATATTATTAAGGGGTCCGTAGCTAGTGTTAAAGTGGCAACAGTGTAGGGAAGGTACCGCGAAGTTAAAAAAAAAAAAAAAAAAAAAAAAAAAAAAAAAAAAAAAAAAAAAAAAAAAAAAAGAAACACACACACACACACAATTCTTGCGCGTGCGTTATTTTTCTCTTATGTTCGTTTTAACAAAGGAAGAGAAGATATCTCTTAAAATTACTGACTTTAACTTTACCCGTTGTAGAGGTGACAGAAGAGTTACAAGTACCGGTAAACTAGGAATGCCACAAAATGAAGAAACATTAGCTGCTGACAAGTCATCGGGCCCTTCAGCTACTAACAGTAGGCCTGCTTCGACTTAACGCAATTCAGGGGATCAACAAGCAAGTAAACGATCAGAAACAGTTATTTTATGCCACCAGTACATCGAAAACTATTGTCGATGGTAAACACACATTAATTAAGTGGCAAAAAAGTTTTCCTTGGTTATCAATAAAACAAGGCAGCAAAACTAGTATGTTTTGCGTCGTTTGTAAGCAGTTTTCGAATTCATCTTTAACGAGCTTCGTAAATTCAAAAGTTATATTTAGATTAGAAATAGTTAAAAAAACATGAAAAAAGTGAAGTCCGTCAGAATTGGTGTGCGGCAGATGTGGAAAAAAATTCATTGCTAACACCGTTAACTCTTACTTTGACTGCCACAAGTGACAAAGTACACCAAAAAATGTGTGTTTTATTTAATACTGCATAATCCGTTGCAAAAAGGCAACTTTGCGTTCACATACTGCCTACATTTGTCACAATGTCTTAAATGAAACTTTCGATGGTGATTGTTGGAAAGAGAAACTTGTAGGTGTCTGTCTAGATGGGGCAAGTGTTAATATGGGCGTTAGCAGTGGTGTGGCTGCAAAATTACGTAACGTGTGCGGGAATATTATATCGGTGCATTGTGTTGCTCATCGGATAGAACTGTGTGTTTCTGATAGGCTCAGTAACATACTGGTAGACTACAACTTGTAACCATAAGGAAAAATAACCACTAACAATCAACCAGGGAATACCACAAGGATCCATTCTCTCGCCTCTTTTATACATTGTACATACCTGCGGCCTAGGAGTTATTTAATTTAATTGCAATGGAGCACATGCTCTGTTGGAAATTTCCCTAGTCATCTATTTATGAATTTTTTATTATTATATTATCGTATATACTTCGTAGGCTAATTGCCCCATCCATCTACTTATACCTTTTACAAGTTTCAAATACTATGACCGTTTTTGATAAAATTTTCATCACTTCTTTTGGTAATTTATGCCAGTCCCTGTCTCCTTTAGCTATAAAAGAAAGTTTTCTCACTCACTTACATATGAAATCAAGTGCCAGCTTGTGCATATGGTCATCTTTTCCCCTCCTTGCACTACGCCTTGTATACTCCCATCACTCTCTTCACCTTCCTCCTGGCTTCCAATTCCAATCATATCAGTTGCTGTGGTAGTTTCTACAAACAAATATAACTTTGCTCTGTGGCACACAACCAAATTCTTCAGTTCATACCCAAAAGGTGGGACACATACTACAACACAATATTCAAGAAATGGTGTGAACAAAGTTTTGTAACATAAATTCCCTCATGTCTCTGGTATATTGACTCATGATGCTCTCAATGAATCATTATCTAACCTTTTCCTGTCACCTGCCAAGTGTGTCCTGCCTAATTACTTTTGTAAGCTACCTTACTCTCTATTTTCTATTTTCAGTTAAAATCCAACGTAGTTTGAGGTTAACACTCAGTATATGATACGATAGTTGAAATCGAAATAACAACACTTTAAGTTCAGAAAAGTAAATAAACAACACATAACAACCATAAATAAGAAGTTTCTAATAAAATATAAACCATAAACTTACCTAAATGAGCGTAATCCATAATAATTCTGAAGTAAAATGAACAGGTTTGGTTAAGCAACCATAGCACTAATATTCCACTAAATTGATCACTGTAAGGCACTTTCATAAGTATAATTTCACCATTTGATATTAAATTCACCAATAACTCGCAGTTCCAGACTAATTTAAAGCAGTAAATATAATTTTTAAAGCACTACCACATGGATTGAGTTTAATAATTAATTCCACCACATCTAAGTAGTTTCAGAGCTTTAAAAGTAGATTTAACCAAGCAAAATAACCGGCCAGTCAATATTCTTTAAGTTTCCAATAGCCATTAACTAATAAATAGAAGAAATAAATAAATGAAAATCCGTTTTTTAATGACGTCGTAGAAACCGATTTGCAACTTGAATTTCTCTCTGACCAAATATTTCACGAACTAAAAACTTTTCTTAAGTACTTAAATAAAATAAAGGTACCATTTAAAATTAGTTTCAGGCCACAACAGACTTTAAATAAAAAATGAATTATTTGTTGCACCATCCAGGAAATTAACAAATTTTAGAAATTCAATAACTTTGGATATCCTTCACCGATTTAAAAGATTTTTACACCACTGAACTCAGCAAAGGCTGGGGAACACTTTGAAAAAAGTATAATCTTGATATTTTAAAATTTTGCAAATTCATATTTCGGATGTGACGTAGGGCAATACTCTAAACAAATGTGCTTTTAGATTAACCAAATTTCAAAATTCATTTACACTGGTCTGGAAACTTTAAAACCATAATCAACCACATCACTACACTTGTCTCATTACGCTCTTCATCTTGTGATTTTCTGGAAGTTCTAAGTTAACAAAAAAAAATTCCAGATAGACTGTTGTCTAGGTCAGTAGGCCATTTTGATAAAAGGAAGCCCGGACAGGGTTTCTCGGCAGACGATCGGAACATCTCGTGGAGTCAACACGTAACTCGTGGGTTAGTGGGTTTGAGTAAGCCCGGCTCGCGGTGGCTGATGGGAAACCGGAATTCAGGCAGCATAGCCGAGTGAAGCCATTACTAACAGGATAGGCAACCATAGAAATCAGAACTTTTCCGGCATGGATTCATCGATGTGAACTTTAACTTTCAATTTCATTCGGGGTGGTGCGGTCTGTTCTGTTTCAGGACTTGTGATCTTCGGCTAATGATTTTCTCCGATTGCCATTGCTAACTGTGACTTTATGTAAATTCTGTGAAAATTTTAAGAATATATACTTCAGTGATCCGGACTTCGACTTTCATTTCTACTTTAGTACCTTTCTTACAGGAGGTTAATCTGTAAGTGGCAGCTGTCTTCATCATACAGTTAGCATTCTCCAAGGTTTTTCACGGTTATAGAACTTTTCCCGAACTTTTGGCAACATTTTGGAAGACTTCAAGTTTAGGTGTACAAGCCGATACCGACCCCGATTCGGCTTATCCCCTAACACTTTGTTATCTATGTCACGCCAAGATATTTACAATTTCAAGTCTACAACAAGCAATTCCTGACCCACCCTATAATCTTAAACAACTTATAGATTTTTATCTGTGTGTCTTATAAGCTAACTCGTCTAGGCATTTATCTTCATTCAATGTTGACCTACCTAGTTAAATATTCTGTCCAAGCCACCCTGCAGCTTTTCACAGTCTTCTACCAGTTTGATCCCAATATATAGGTATTATTATGTCATCCTCAAGCAACCTAACTTTGATTGTAAACTATGAACCCAATCAATCATTAGAATATTGAATATCATTAGTACCAGTACGCTATCATCACTCCCATATTCACTTTCATGTCTTTTGATACTATCCTTAACCTATCGTGTTGCTTCCTACCTTTTACCCAAGTCAATTTTTTCATCCACCAATTTTTTTTATTTTTTTTTTTGCCTTAGGGAGCGTGCATAAACTACATTTTGGCCTCCTGTGAACCCCCCCTCCCCCCTATGTAGCCCTACATGGCTTTTGCCTCTAACCCCCCCTCCCCCCACGTAGCATGAAGCATTTTTCCCTTTAGATTCCAGAAGACATTTTGTACTGTTTTCTTTTGTCAGACTATTGTAAATTATATACGGAGATAATTAAATGAAGGAAATAAATATTCACATGCTGTTGTGAGTTCTGTTCCTCATTTTAAATGTGAAAAATGTTATGAAAGGAAAGCTACATGGCCTGGCTCGGAACCTCCTCTCCCCCCACGTAGCCCAGCATAGCCTTCCAGCCAACCCTCCCCCCCCCCCCTCCCTGGACCAAACCATGTAGTATGTGCACGCTCCCTTATTTAAGGCTCTCTCTGTCAAATGCCTTAGAAATATCTATTGCTATTACTTGGCTGTCACCAATGGGTGGATCCAGTGGGAGGGTCTAAGGGACTCAAGTTACTCCTCACCCCCAAAAAAGTATCTACGACATCGTAATTTTGGGGACCTTTGACCTTTTTTTAGCTCTACTGATCTTACAAGGGTGGTAATCTGAAATAAAATGTTGACATGAGATTTCTGTTGTTGAACCGCTGGCCTCCCCTCCTATATCCTAACCTTGCCGGATCAAGGCCCCCCTCCAAACCAAAATCCTTGATCCGCCACTGGCTATCACTATCCATTTTACCTGAAATGTCTTGCATGTAGACCACCAACTGAGACTGACATAGATATCGTTACCTAGATCAGTATTTTTGATTTTCAACCCAGTTTCTTTCCTCATAGATATTTCTGATGTGGTTACATTCTCTACATCATTTTGACTCAAACTGAAGTCAAAATAATCTGCCTGTAATTTTAATTCCTATTTGTCACACTTCCTTTATAGAGGTACTACGATTGGACTTTTCCAATTCTCTAGTAAGCAGCAAGAACTCCAGACTCGGTCTACAATTTTGAATCCTACTTCTTTAATACATCTGTAGTTATATTGGCCCCTTTACATTTTTAACTTTCTTATTACCTTCATAATTATCCGAGGAATTTTTCATATTTTATGGTTTGCTCACTTCTGCAATGTGCAGATGTTCCTCCTCTGATATACTCCCTCCAAACACAGTATGATAATCCCTTATCGCCTCATTAAACCAGTTAGTTAATATTTCTACCATTTTCAAATCCTCAGTAATTTCTTCTCCATCCTTGTATAAAATTTTCTGAATTCAGTTTTCTAGACTGTTGCTATGTTTTTCTTCCTATTCTTTCCTTCCATGCCTCTATTCCTAAAGACCTGTTACCTAGTCCTACATTTCCTACTCCACCTGACTCTAGTAACAGATCAAACCTATTTCTCCCTACAATTCTGAAGTATCTGGCACCTTCTTTCTGTTTACCCTAGTTTTCCTATGACCTTTTGCTAGCTCCCAACCATTATTTTTGCCTTCCACTCCAACCCTGCCAC
The DNA here is from genome assembly GCA_031002005.1 of Vandiemenella viatica. Lineage (NCBI taxonomy): Eukaryota > Metazoa > Arthropoda > Insecta > Orthoptera > Morabidae > Vandiemenella > Vandiemenella viatica. The sequence goes on from JARYHS010014919.1 coordinate 34,349, forward strand.
CCTTCCTTTCCCACTTTCTCTAGGTTGAGCCTGAATAGCCCTACACATTTTTCCCATCTTTCTGATTATTTTGCCCATATCCTGCTTTGAATGTTTGTTATCCTTCTGTAAAGTTTCCTATGCCTAAAACAAAGCGGGCAATACAATGTAAGAGCCTCATTTAGTTCTCGCTTTCCCTCTCCAGTACATTCTCAGTGAAACCACATCTTACATTCACTGCAGTCCATAGAATTTACCACAAGTCTGCTGTGACAGGTGCCACACTTTCCAGGCATGATGTTCCCCAAAATTTCTATTACCTTCTAAATGAACCTTAGGGATTTAGAAATGACACTTTTGTAACCAAAAACTCATATTTACTGAAATCATGTTACAGGCAATAATGGAGCAAATTTAAATCAGAATGAGGATGTTCTGGCCGTCTTTGATGACAAAATACTTAAAATCTTAGCAGATATGTCAGCTGTGTCCATCTACATCAGACACGGAATAGAGCATATCAACTCTGCCATCGTAGAAACCTAAATGTTCCATTCAAGAAAGTCATACATTGGGATAATGATTGATTGTAACACGAAACGCAATTAGGGAATAAAGTATGTGATCTGAAAGTATAACTCAGCACTAAACATCATGTGTACCACATTAGGAAGACGTGGTAAGGATTCCAAAAATCCCTCATACTATTTGATTTGCTTGATGAATACCAATACAAAGCATTACAACTTTGTTTGGGGATGATTTTATCAATGCTAATAAATGCACTTCCAATGGAGGCAATACACAGTTCATATTAGGCACAAAATTCTTGCCTATAAATTCTTGCAATTTGAAACAGCAAACTTATTAAGAGGCTTGAGGACTTGAATGAATCATGAACAGGTGAACAATATTGAAGAAGCAAAAAACCACCTATAACTGTTATCACCATGCATGAAAAAAAAAATCCATTACTAGGAGAATGTGTATACTGCTAGTATACTATCTTTAAGTAAACAAAAAACAATCATATATATTATTTCTATAAGGTGTTTTTTCATCACATTCCATTACCTCCCTTCATATCAAACCGGAATTGATAAATGAGGTATCATGTTGAAGCTTAAGGTATCCGCTTTAGTTATATCGTATTTTAAGACAGTAATTTTTCAAAATTCGAAAATTAATGGGCAAAAGTGTCAATATTTCTACAATACATTTTTGTGTCACAAGCCATTTATCTCCCTTGATATCTAACTGAAATAGATAAATGAGGTATCATTTTAAAGATTAAGAATTTTGCTGTGGTCACAACATTTTTAAGAAATGAATTTTTCGGAATTTGACCCTTTAAGGGGAAAAATTATCATTATTTCCATATGTATTTTTTTTTTTTTTTTTTTGTCACGAGCCACTTATCTATCTTGATATCTAACTGAAACAGATAAAGGTTATATCATTTTAAACATTAAGGTCTCCACTTTGATCACATCATATTTTAAGAAAGGGATTTTTTTTGGAATTTGATCCTTGAAGAACAAAAGTAATAACTGTGAAACTGTTAAAGTGGTGCATTCGAGACAGTTCAGATCCAAGCCTCTAGATAGCAGCAGCATATATCACAGAGAAATTAATAAATTGCTTCACTGGTGTTGTTACGCACCTATTATAATAAACAAATAAAAAAATCGCTACAATGGGGAGATTCTTTTTTCATCCTGTTACCTTACTATTTATCGTATCCACTTAATTTTCGCATGGCTCATCTAGTTACTATGAAAGTTACCATCCGTTCTGATGTGCTACAATTAATAACCAATTATTGGTGACATATCTGGCACAGTGGCTTCAAATTATGCTTATCTCTACAATTGTTTTGAAGACAGGGCAGGCAGTAGGCTATGTTTGCTTATACCATCCAGAAGTAGGAGATTTCAAGAATGTACTTCCTTTGAGGGGAATTTAAAAATTACACAACTGAAATATTAGTCACCCTGAAAGCTCTGATGTGTCCTTACAAAACATCTTATCCTTTAGAAACAATGATCAGAATGATTTCTTGATAATTAAAATCTGGTGCTAAAGAAGAATGCTGGAAATTAAGTGGACAGACATGGTGTGAAATGACGAGTTTTGGAAACGATGGGTGAAGAAAGATGTTTGTGCAAACAGATTACAGAAAGAAGAGACAGGCTGGTAGGACATATTTTGAGACATACTGGATTGATTGGTTTTCTAGTGGCGGGAACAGTCAAAGGTAAGAACTGTAGAGGAAGGTAGAGATTAGAATACATGAAGCAGATAATTGAGGACATGGGTTGTAAGGGGTATTTAGAGATGAAGAGGTTAGCACATGATAGGAAGAGATGGAGGATTGCATCAAACCAGTCACAGAATGACAGCAATAAATAAATAGATAAATCAGCCTTATTCAAAGAAGTTGTATTCTTATTGATGAAAGCACATATTGATATGGAGCACTGCAAGAAGTGGCAAGAAAGGGAGAAATGTACAAGTTTCTGATATTATAAACTTCCTTAAAAAAGACTGCAGGAAAGTGTGGAATTGAGAATGATCTGAGACACAAGCCATAGAAGTTATCACTACACTAGCATCCAGCTTGCAACTTCCCAGCAGCGTTAAAAAGGGCTGTCCATCAAAAAGATTAATAACTGCAATAGCATCAATTTGATTGCAATTTTGTGTATCCCTCCTTAGTTTTATAAATAATTCTGATATGATTCTAATAAATCTAAGGTTATTCCTCTGATCCTATAATTTTTTGAGCAATGTGATTATTATTATTGATAATAATTTTAATTGTGATGGAGTGCACCCTCCTGTGGCATTTCCTGTAGTCACCTAATTACCTTTTTTTCTTTTCTTTTCTAATTGTCTTATACAATTTGAGTGTTAAATTTTTTCCCCATCTACTTTTACACTTTACAAGTTTTAAGTTTAAATTCCTTCAGCATTTTTGAGTAATTATTGATCACTTCACTTGGTAACTTTTTACAATCCCTAACAACCTTACTGACAAAAGAAAATTTCACCACTCCATTATGCATGCAACTGAGTGCCAGTTGTGGTCATGATTGTCTTTTCCCTTCCATTCTAATTTTTTGACCAACACCAACAGCACTCTCTTCGCTCTCCTCTTGTCTCTCAATTACTTCCAATCCTGCTCCTTTGTCATATCAGTTATTGTCTGAGTCCTGAAATAATTTTCACAAACAAATCTAGCTGATCTTCTTTGCACATCCTCCCAAAATGTGGGTCCCAAACTACACTCTTATATCCAACAAATGGAATGACCAAAGTCTTGTAACCCAATGCCCTAACTTCTCTGTTACATCCTCTTATTGCCCTATCCAGTAAATGAATGATTTTGTAACCTTTTCCTACTACCTATGCAATGTGCTCTGCCCAATTTAATTTATTATCAAACAAATTTTTCTTCCTATTCAGTACTGGATCTGGTGGTTTGTTACAGTTTCAATCCATCTTCTTGGTGATCTTCCTACATCTCTCCTGCCTCTGGGATGGTATTTGAGGTTTTTTGGTAGGATCCAGTGTGTCTTCATCCTTAGTATGTATTCTCTCCAAGATTCTCTTTAGTTTTGCACAGTTTGGAGAACTGTTTTAACTTTGAGTTCTTTAAGGATTTCACCAGATCTCTTTCTGTCTCATATGTGTAGCCAGCTGTTCTTCTCATGAATCGCATCTCAGCAGTCATTAGCCTCTGCTCATCACCTTTGCAGAGTGTCCAGGCCTTGCTGCTGAACAGTAAGGTAGGTTTAGCCAGACTGTTATATACTCTGATTCTTGTGTGACATGGAACAAGAGATGGTCTGGAGGATTTATTATTGCTTCAACTTTTATGAGGTTTTTAATTTTTTGTTGCATATTGATTTCTAGGATGTAACTGAGTTTGTAACCTAGCTATTTAAATTCTGTTACTTGTTCTATGGATGCGTTTTCTACTGAAAGTTTTGTGATTTTTTTCTGGTTAAGGCAAATAGCTTTGGTTTTACTGAGGTAAATTTTCATGTTGTACTCTTTTGCTGTTTTATGGAATTTATATACTGACTTCTGCAGGTAGGGCCACATTTAGGCTCTGTAGGCCCCTAGGCTAAGGCTATACATGTGGTGCGGGCCCCCCTGATGGCTATGGATGCATGGATACTTAAAGTTTGAAATTCCGCCCAAAGAATTTATGGGCAACCTTTTTTTTTTAGCTCTACTACTGGCCCAGGCCGGGGATCGTGGTATGGGGCACCCTCTTTGTGGACCCCCTCTGTGGTGTGGGCCCCTTTGTGGTGCAGACCCTAGGCTACAGCCTATGTAGCCTATGCTTAAATGCAGTCCTATCTGTAGGTCATATTCAGATTCAGCAAAAAGTACTTGGTCATCTGCAAACATGAATGTGTCCAGGTTGGTTTGTCTGTCTATGTCTATTTTGATTCTGCCATGGGGTTTTTGTCACCAGTTGCTAATGATCCTGTTCTACATATATGTGATAGATGACAGGCAACATCCTTATTTAACTGCTTGGTTACTAGGTTTCCATTTCAACGACCGTTGTCCAGTTCAGACTGCACTGCAAATATTTCGAATTGCTTTTATTATTTGTGGTGGGGTGTTACTTCCAGCCAGAATTTGCCAAAGTTTCCTTATGTCTATTGTATCAAAAGCTATCTTGAAATCAATAAATGCCAGGTGTGTTTTCAGATTAAACTCTTTCCTTTTCTCATTTAGCATTTTGAGTGTGAAATAGCCATCAACATATGATCTACCCTTCTGCAACCCATTGTGTTCTTTCCCAAGAAGTAGTTCATAATTTTTTTTTATAATTTTGATTTCATGATGCCGGAGTAAATTTTATAATCAGTGCTGAGCAAGCCTATTCCTCTATAGTTATTACAGTCTCTGACATCACCCTTTTTTATGATTTGGAATGACAATTGCCCTCTTCTAGCGTTACGATGGGTATTCTCCTCTCCAGATCCAGATCATAAAGTTCAACAGCTTTTCTTTGAATTTTAAAAGTTCCATAGGGATGCCATCCCTGACATGAGATCTGTTACTTTTACAAGTTTTACAGCACTGATTCTAACTCTTTACAGTGAATTTCATCTGAGCTGTTAGTTTCTGGTAAGGATATTAACTCCGATTAATTTTCTGCTTGATTTTGGGTCCCTAGCCAGATCAAAATCAAATGTCATGTCAAGATATTTACACTTGAAGCCTTCATCAAGCAATTCTGATGCCACTTTGTAATCATAAACAACCTTTAGGTTTTTTTAATCTGTGTACTTAATAGGTTAACTCTTGGCATTTATCTTCATACCATGCTGACCACCCATTTATATAATCTATCCAGTTCACCCTTCCGACTGCTCACATTGTTCTCCTATTTTCATCTTATTATATATCATTATATACCATCTTCAAACAATCTAAATTCTGATCTTAAACCATCAACACAATCATCATTAGAATAATGAACAGCAACGTCCCCAACACTACACTGTGGTGCTCTCATATTTACTTCCACCTTCTTTCCTACTGTATTTCCAACTCTAATGCTTTGCTTTCTGGCTTTTAAGAATTCCTCTACCCAGCAAGTAACTTTTTCATTAAATCCAATAGTTTTCACTTTCTTTAAAACCACTCCATGGCACACTCTGTCAAATGCCTTAGAAAGACCTAGTGTTACACAATCAACTTGGCCTCCTTTGTCCAATTTATCCAAAATATGTTGCACATAGCCCACCACGTGAGAAGTAAAGGAATTGGGTTACAAAACATTGGTCAGACCAATGCTTGAATATGGTAGTGTAGTATGGGACCCACATTTTGTGTATCAAATACAGGAGTTGGAGAAGGACTGCTAGATGTGTTTCTGGAAATTACCACAGAATGCAATCAGTAACCGATATGATAAAAGAGCTGGAATGGGATTCATTGGAAGACAGGAGGAGGGTGATGAGGGCCAATGGACTGTACAAGTCATATATTGGTGATGAGGCATGGAAAGATATTGGTGTAAGAATTAAAAGTAATGCTTGGAAGGGAAAAGGTGACCATGATTACAAGCTGGCACTCGATTTCAGACACAAGGGTGTGGGAAGATTCTCTTTTTGAGGTAAGGGTGTCAGGATTTGGAATAAATTACCAAGAGAAATGATGAATAATTTACCAAAAAGGTTGAAAGAATTTAAAGCTAAAATTTGCAGAGGCCAAATGTGCAGGAAAGGGAGAAGATGGATGTGTAGGGAAATTGCCACTGGGGCGTGCGCTCTATCACAATTTATTAAATATGAACTATGCATCTTAGATTCACAAGAATATCCTTGCCTAAAGCCATGTTGTCAATGACAGACATTTCTGATATAGTTGCATACCATTATCTCCGTCAATTTTGCCCATCAAATTAATTGGCCTGTTATTTTCAACCACATTTATCATCCCTCCTTTATGAACTGGTATTACTATTGTTCTCTTTCAGTCCTCTGGTATGGTCTGATACATTCTACTGTGTCAAATGCTTTTCAGATACCCATGTAATCTGTGGCTCAACATTTATTTCCATAAAAGGACTAAAGTTCATGTTTCAACAAATTCTGCTATTGCACTTACAGTTGACAAGCTTTTCCTAAAACTAAATGGCTTTATATTTATTATGCTATGTTGTTTAAAAATAGATATTGCAGTACAAATTAAACATTCAAAGATTTTAGTAAAAATTGAAGTGAGAGCAATAGGTCTGTAATTATGTAGTTGATGCTTATCACCCTTCTTAAATAGTGGCTTGATTACAAATAATTTTTGGATATTAGAATATTCTCCTGTAATGAAAAACAGATTTATTAATTCAGATGTTCACAACTGGTTCATAACACTGTTTGAAACTGTATGGCGAAATTTCATCACAGCTGCATTTTGTTTAATTCTTATATTGTTATAATATCCTCATTTTTTGTTACTGGTTTGCAGAAAATAGTATTCTCATAATCTTGCAATACATTGAAGGCAGCAGAACTATTTGTACCATCATAACTGTTGTTTGATATGACTCAATTGTTATTACTTACATATGCTTTGATCTTGATATATGTCTGCACTAAACAGCCATCCAGAAACTGATCTACAGGTGTCAGAACATTCCACATACCACTATTCAGATCAGTGACACCAGCGTCAGCCTTAGTGATTGCGAGGCCCCGGGCAGCGGATCCTTGTGAGGTCCTTGTCCTTTGTACAAAATATATTAATCATAGGTATTTCTGATGATCAACGAAAAATGCAAACATCATTAGAATAAACTGTGAGTTTTAAAATATTATATTAGAAGAATTATTAAAAGTTAACAAACATAAAGATGACAAATCATTAAGAATAAACTGAAGTACGTTAAGGTCTTTGAAGATATACGCAGGGATTTAAAAATGATGTTTGCGCCTTTACCTGAAACTAAAATATTTAATTAAGACACAAGAATCTAATGAATGAGCTATTTCATTTTCAATTCAAAGAATAGAAAGGGCTGAAAACCAATCTTGTGTCATCGAATTCCTCAAATATGTTTTAATATTTTTTAACCACGAAAAACCTTTTTCTGCGGATGCAACTGTATTGCGTGTGGCGGCAATAATTCTCAAGACTACTTCAATAGTGGGGTACACTTCAGTAATTCAATTAATGTTTTTTCTATTATTTATGTCATCACTGAGATACCACCATCGTTTTCTTCATACAGTTCTTGTCCATCAGTATCAAATGTTTCCCGTGCTATTATACGAATGTGACATTCAATAAATCTAATTGAGAAATTTTGATTGGTTAGTAATTAATATATACTTTACCATCAATTAACCAACTTTATTGCTATCACTAATAGCAGAAGATAAAATAATCTTTTCAAACATAAACTTTAATCAACTTGGGTAGCTGCGCGAGGCCCCTCCAAGAGCCCTGTTTGCCACCCCCAAAGGCCACCTCTGAGTGACACACTACCAACATATTGTGGCAAACATGTACAGCAATTTTACAACAGATCCAATAGGCTTGGAGCAGGACTACAAAGGCTGCAGTTATGCAACAGGAACAAGTGCACACTGTAGTGGCATGGCAATACCATAAGGTGGAATGTTGACGTAAATATTCACCTATTATGCCACCACAGTGGCTGCCTGCATGGTCAACACAGGGGGCTCATAATGATTGGCCAGTTCAGTACCATCTGTCATCTGGTGAACATGACTCAATAATCATTAACAATACAAACACTCAATTGCCTGAGTTCCAAAAAATGAAGAACTTGAGTCTTTTGTAATTTTCTTAAGGCAGTGTATTATTAAATGTTGGATAAGTGATGCTCATCCAAACAACTAATTCATTATATATGCTTTAGTTCCAGTCAAATCACCTGATAATGGAGACTGAATAATGATTCTAAGAGATAAACATTAAATTCCATACATGATTAAAAGTGGATAATGTTGGCAGTGAATCTGACGTTAGTAAATGAAAATAAGATAGGATAGGGAAAATAACCCATCACTTGCTACAGATGAAGACAAGGGGGGGGGGCAGACAACACAAAAAAAATACAAACAAACTTTACAATATTTCAGTTAATAACCTCACTCAAAGGGAGACAAGACATATTACAGGAGGAAAGATGTGTACACATCCAGATCTATCACCTGAATTAACCAAAGATGAAACAAGAGGGAAGGGTGGAAATTGCACCAAGGGTAGGGAGAGAAAGTTAATAATTGTGGGAAAGAATAATATCTGTAATAACAAGTTGAGGTAAAATGATCTTTTATTTTTTTTAAAAATATATTAAATTAAAAATATATTAAAGCAAATTAACTGTAAATTTGTAATATTGTAAGTGAGAGTTTTGCAGATAGTCTCTTGATGCACATTGAGGCCAGGGATATGTCAGGTGTCTGGAGTACCAGATACGTAGTTCTGTCACAGGTACCTGCGTGGTCATGTTTTATGCCAATCTCTTCATGGGCTGTCTGTCCCCCCTTGTGTGGTTCAGATACATAGATGTGTGATCTCTATTCTCAGATAAGACCACCTCCTAGATTTCCTCAATTCCCTTAACAACACCTGCTACATTAACTTCACTTGGTCATATGCCCACATACACATCTCCATTCTTGATGTGGACATTACCCTATGATAAGGTACCCTCCATATCTGTATGCACATCAAGACAACAAAACAATAATACCTACACTTTAAACAGTTGCCATCCCTTCAACACCAAACATTCCATTCGTGCAATCTGCAGCAGATGCATCTCTTCTGATCTTGAATCGCTTTCCATGTATTTGCAAAAATGATCAGAAACCTTTATTTGTCACTACTATCATCCCTGATATTCTGCAATAGGAAATCTCTCATGCTACCACCGACAAATCCTATTCTGCTCACTCCTAAAGCTGACCGCAGGCCAATATTCATCACTTAGTTATCTCCTGACCTGGAATCCATCAACCAGGTCCTTCGCCATGGGTCTGCCTCTCTATGTACCTTCCCCAAAAATGAAAGTCCATCTTCCGAAAATCCTACTCACTGACGCTGCACTTGCTTCAGCAGACCTCCTAGTAAGACCATGTTTGTCAACAAGCACTTACCAACTGACTTTCCAAGACTTCCACGTGGCTCTTTCCCCCACAATAGACCCCACTACAAAACATGCAGCTTCATCCAGCCACCAATAGCTATTCTAATCCTATCACAGGGAAATGCTTTCCTGTTATGGACATGCCACCTGCAAGACGACTCACCTATTATACAAACTTACCTGTCTTCACTGAACTGCTTCTTACATCGGTTTCACCACTCAACAATTGCCCTAAATGATTATTGGCAACAGGGAATAAGTTTATACACCAGCCCTTACCATCCAGTGGCAAACCATGTCCAATACTCTTAACATCTGTTTCATGGTTAGAGTTGTTAGAGTATTTAAAGACCTCTTCAAATTCCGTAGAAGGTAACTGACATTTCAACACATTCCAGGCACCACACATACCCCTGGTCTCATCCAACGCTAAGACCCAACCTGTAAACGTGCCACTTAAAATTTTACAAATTTACAGTCAATTAGCATATTCACTTCTTAATATATTTTCACGTCTTTTTAATTTAATTTATTTATTTTTTCTCGTTTTAAATTATGCTTTTTTTTATTTTTTTTAAATATACCTTTACTGGTTGTTGTAGAGATTATTCTTTCCCACAATAATTGTTGGTAAACTTGTTCCACACCCCCCTACCCTTCCCCTTAACCGGAGCAATCTCCACCCTTTCCTCTTGTTTCCTTTTTGGTTCATTCATGTAGTGGGGTCTGGTGCATACACATCATTCTGCTTGGCTTAGTTCTAACTTCCTGCATGAGTAAGTTTATTAACTGAAATATTGTAAAGTGTGTTTGTGTTTTGTGTGTGTTTTTGTCTAATCCTCCTGTCCTCATGAGCAGTGAGTGATGAGTTATTTTAATTTATTTTATTTTTTAATTGCAATGGATCATATGCTCCGGTGGCAATACCCCCCACACACCCAACTTCCCCCTAACCTGATCCCACCTACGAGGGTGAATCAAATATAAACAAGATTTTATTTTAAAAATATTATTTTTATTTTAAGTGCAAAAAAGTACATATCTTATTTTTCTACGTAATCTCCTGCTTTAGAAACACATTTTTCCCAGCGGATAGGCAGCTTCCCAATTCCTTCCATGTAGAAAGATGCAAGTTGTGTCTGCAGCCAATTGCGCACGTAGGCTTCCACCTCAGCATCACTGTTGAATTTTTGCCTCCCAATGCTTCCTTGAGAGGACCAAACACATGAAAGTTCACAGGGTGACAGGTTCCTGGACTGTAAGGAGGGTGGTCCAGTGTCTCTCACCCCAGTTTATCCAATTTTTCCCTGGTTAAGGCTGCTGGTGTGGGGGCGAGCATTGTCATGGAGAATAACCACTTTCCTCATCGGTAGGTCTCGTCTTTTGCGGCGATATGCAAGTCGGACCTCACTCAAAATGTCGCAGTAGTAGGCCGCATTGATTGTCCTGCGCTCATGCAAAAAATCGAGGTGCAGCAAACCACGCTGGTAAAAAAAAAACCGTAGCCAAAACCTTGCCAGCGATAGTCGTGACTTGGCTTTCACTGGTCCAGGTTCTCCTTTTTTTCTCCACTCCATACTCGCTTGTTTGGACTCAGGGGTGTAGTGGTGCACCCAAGTTTCATCACAGGTGATGATGTGAGTCAGAAATGGGTCCCCTTCTTCCCGAAATCGTACCAGAAGACGCTCACACACCTGAAGTCGATTCAATTTCTGTTCTGCTGTGAGAAGGCGAGGAACCCACCTGGCGCACACCTTACGGTACCCAAGCTCCTCTGTGAGTATGGAGTAAGAGCTCCCATAACTTATTTCGACCTTACTTGCAATTTCAGAAGTGGTAAGACGCTTGTCATCTTCAATAAGTTGTCTAACACAGCTGATGTTGTTCTCTGTAATGCTGGTGCGGGTCTGCGATTATGGCTCTCATTTTCAACATGATGACGACCATCCACAAACTGTTTATGCCATGCAAACACTCTGGCTCGCAACAGTGTCTCTTTCCCGAACTGGGCAGTCAATCTCCTCAAGATTTCTGCCGGTTTCACGCCTTCTGCAGCGAGAAACTTGATTATAACACGTTGCGCAATCGACGAGTGTACCTCTTGCTCTGACATCGTGACGGTTGGCACTGAGCGAGTCGAGGGGGGAGGGGGCTAATGGTCTTCCCCCACTCCTGACAAACCTACCTATCGCCAAACGAAGCGGGAACGTTCTCCCACCACTATTGCGCCCGAACGGCCGAAAGTCTTGTTTATATTTGATTCATCCTCGTACATTTGCTCTCTACAAATTTTAACTTTAAATTCTTTTAACGTTTTTGGTAAGTTATTCATCATATCTCTTGGTAACTCATTCCAATCCCTGACACCCTTACCTAAAAAAGAGAATCTTCCCACACCCTTGTGCCTGAAATCGAGTGCCAGCTTGTGGTCATGGTCATCTTTTCCCTTCCATGCACTACTTTTCATACCTATTGCAATATCTTTCCATGCCTCATCGCCAGTATATGGCCTGTACACTCCATGACCCTCCTCATCCTCCTCCTGTCTTGCAGTGAATCCCATTCCAGCTCCTTTATCATATCTGTTACTGATCACGTTCTGCAATAATTTCCAGAAACAAACCAAGCAGCTCTTTTTTGCACCCTCTCTAATTCCTGTATTTGATACGCAAAATGTGGGTCCCATACTACACTACCATATTCGAACAATGGTCTGACCATAGTTTTGTAACCCAATTCCTTTACTTCTCTCGTGCATCCCCTCATCACTCTCTCCAACAAGTGCAAAATTTTGAAACCTTTTCCTACCACCTGTCCAATGTGTCCTGCCCAGTAAAGCTTGATATCAAATGTAATGCCAAGATATTTACATTTCAAGTCTTCTACAAGCAATTCTTTCCCCACCTTATATTCATAATTAATCTTTGTTTTTTATTTGTGTATCTAATTAGCTGACTTCTTTGCATTTATCTTCATCCTATGTTTACCAACCCAACTAGATATCCTGTCCAGATCACCCTGCAACTGTAAGGGAGAATAAGTTTATACACCAGCCCTTACCATTCAGTGGCAAACCATGTCAGTACTCTTAACATCTGTTTCATGATTAGAGGTGTTAGAGTATTTAAAGACCTCTTCAAAATTCTGTAGATGGTAACTGACATTTCAACACATTCCAGGCACCACACATACCCCTGGCCTCATCCAACGCTAAGACCCAACCTGTAAACCTGCCACTTAAAATGTTATAAATTTTCTGTCAACTAGCATATTCACTTCTTAATATATTTTCATATCTTTTTAATTTAATTTATTTATTTTTCTCTTTTAAATTACGCTTTTGAAAAAAAAATACTTTGACTGGTTGTTGTAGAGATTATTCTTTCTCACAATAATTGTTGGTAAACTTGTTCCACACCCCCCTCCAATTCCCCTGAACTGGAGCAATCTCCACCCTTTCCTCTTGTTTCCTATTTGGTTCATTCATGTAGTGGGTCTGGATGCATACACATCTTTTTGCTTGGCATATGTCTCACTTCCTGCATGAGTAAGTTTATTAACTGAAATATTGTAAAGTGTGTTTGTGTGTGTTTTTGTCTAGCCCTCCTGTCTTCATGAGCAATAAGTGATGGGTTATTTTATATACATAAATAAAAAGTATTGTTTTCCTCTAGTTTATGAATTAGGCATACAGTTATACTGACATTTATTTATTTTACAGGTTTTTTGAATGCAGCAACGACCATGGCTTCCGTCATAATGACGAAACTTACTTACTACATCATAAATACTTCTCTCTAGCCTGAACAGGGCAAAGGATGTCATGGGTTTGTAAATTGCTTTTAAAAGATCTAATTTTAACTAGTCTAAGATAAATCTTTGCATTTGTTCAAGGAAATATATTTTTTCTAAGTGAAACAATTGAATTATATTGCAGGGAGAAGTTCAGTGGATCTCAGATTACCATAGTACTTAACTTATCTTTGATCTTCTATCCATTGCTGCCAACAGTTTTATTCTGCTACAAACATAATGGCGGAGGCAGCACAGGAACGAGGAAAACAAATGAAATCACTCTGGTTTTTGAGAGATGTGCACAAAGATCAAAGATTTAGGAAAGTGCACACAGATATGCTGGCCAAACCACCCTTCAGACGTATTCAACAACCCGCAAAAAGAGATGTTCCTAACCTAAATCTTGGAGATGTAAATTAAAGTTTAATATTTCATTACATTTTAGTGGAACTATACCAATTAATGTTTACATAAATAACATCCATAGTATATATATCATTTTCCTGAATTCAAATTTTTAAGGCAGTTGTGAGACTATCATATATATTATTTCTATAAGGTATTTTTTTGTCACAAGCCTGTATCTTCCTTCATACTTAACCAAAATCAATGAATGAGGTGTCATTTTAAAGCTTATGGTCTCCACTTTGGTCACATCATATTTTAAGAAATGAAGTTTTCGGAATTCGACCCTTAAAGGGCAAAAATGTCAATATTTCTAAAAAGCTGTTTTCTGTGTTACGAGTCATTTATCTCACTGGATACCTATCTGAAATCGTTTAATGAAGTATCATTTTAAAGATTAAGATCTCCTCTTTAGTGACGTCATATATTAAGACAGATATTTTTCGGAATTCGACCCTTAAAGGGCAAAAGTATCAATATTTTTGCAATGCGTAATTGTGTCACGAGCGATTTATCTCCTTTAATATCTAACCGATATAGATAAATGAGATATCATATTAAAGATTGAGGTCTCCGCCATGGTAACATTATATTTCAAGAAAAGAATTTTTCGTTTTTCGACCCTTAAAGGGCAAAAATGTCGATTTTTCTAAAATGCGTTTTTTGTATCTCGAGCCATTTATCTCCCTGGATATCTAACCAAAATCGATAAACCAAGTAGGATTATTAGGAGTAATGTCTCAGCTTTGTGACATAATATTTTAAGAAAGAATGTTTTTGGAATTCAACCCTTAAAGGGAAAAAGTATAAATTTTTCAATAACGCATTTTTGTGTCACGAGCGATTTATCTCCCTTAATATGTAACCGGTATAGATAAATGAGGTATCATATCAAAGAATGAGGTCTCCGCCGTGGTAACATTATATTTTAAGAAAGGAATTTTTCGTAATTCGGCCCTTAAAGGGCAAAAATGTCAATTTTTCTAAAATTAGTTTTTTTATCTCGAGCCATTTATCTCCCTGGATATCTAACCAAAATCGATAAATGAAGTAGGATTATGAGGAGTAATGTCTCAGCTATGTGACATAATATTTTAAGAAAGAATGTTTTTGGAATTCAACCCTTAAACGGAAAAAGTATAAAATTTTCAATAACGTATTTTTGTGTCACGAGCGATTTATCTCACTTAATATCAAACCGATATAGATAAATAAGGTATCATATTAAAGAATAAGGTTTCCGCCGTGGTAACATTATATTTTAAGAATGGAATTTTTCGTAATTCGACCCTTAAAGGGCAAAAATGTCAATTTGTCTAAAATTCGTTTTTTGTATATCGAGCCATTTATCTCCCTGGATATCTATCCAAAATCGATAAATCAAGTGAGATAATGAGGAATAATGTCTCAGCTTCGGTGACATCATATTTTAGGAATGACGTTTTTGGAATTCAACCCTTAAAGGGAAAAAGTATGAATGGTTCTACAACGCATTTTTGTGTCACGAGCTATTTATCTCCCTTAATTTCTAACCGATATAGATAAATGAGGTATCATATTAAAGATTAAGGTCTCCGCCGTGGTAACATTATATTTTAAGAAAGGATTTTTTCGTAGTTCGAACCTTAAAGGGTAAAAATGTCGATTTTTCTAAAATGCTTTTTTGTATATCGAGCCATTTACCTCCCTGGATATCTAACCAAAATCGATAAATCAAGTAGGATTATGAGGAATAATATCTCAGCTTTGTGACATGATATTTTAAGAAAGAATGTTTTTGAAATTGAACCATTTAAGGGAAAAAGTATAAATTTTTCTATAATGCA
>JARYHS010014920.1:0-10440 GCA_031002005.1 Vandiemenella viatica
GGAAGTTTGCTTGGACATAATTTATGGGTTACGACGATCACTGACGGAAACTGATTTCCCGAAATCAGTTACAGTGTTCATAACGCGGTGCCAGATAAGTAGATGAATTACAAATGATAGTCTTTCTGTATTGCAATTTTGCTGGAAATAGGTAGCCGTGAGCTCCATATAATCCTGGTGTTGCGCAAAGCCACTGTGCTCTTGTGAGAATAGCGGAGACTCCGCAAACATTGCA
Source organism: Vandiemenella viatica (assembly GCA_031002005.1). Taxonomy (NCBI): domain Eukaryota; kingdom Metazoa; phylum Arthropoda; class Insecta; order Orthoptera; family Morabidae; genus Vandiemenella; species Vandiemenella viatica. The sequence continues at coordinate 236 of JARYHS010014920.1, forward strand.
GTTGTGCTTGTCTAAAAGTGATCTTCCTTTTCCTGATGAACACACTGTTTTAAGCAGTTTTGAAATGTTCACGCCAATTACTAACAAAATGACTATACGATGGAAATCATGCAAGGATGCGTTCTGTTTTGTTGATCACAGATCTTCCGACGTGTTGAGTGGAGAATGGTTCTAAATGCGAGACAACGCTCTATAGACAGAACTACCCACAGTCCATTGTGCTGCGCTCAGCTTTGTGTCTTCGTCGCCTCGATAATCTCGGGATTCAGTTTCCAGCAAATGAGATACATTATACACTCTGTTTACCCACTCAACAGCAGCTGACTGTTGAAAACCACTTGAGTCTATGGTGCGACCTCGATCATAACTCCTACGTCTCAGCATCAGATGTGAATTACACCAACCATAACTCAATGTTGATATCAGGTGTATCGCTTCAACACACTGCTCTAGGAAACTGGAAAGAGATACACCTCATACCAGAAGTATCTGGTGCCTATTACAAATACTGCTAATACCAACAAAAAAAGATGTGAACGTTTACGGATGGCTACGGATGGGGTGAGAAAACTGGTGCACAAATACAAAACTATACTTCAACCGTCCTTCTTTATTTGTATCTAACAACTGACCAGGCCTGCACTTTTACTCACTTTATTTAACGCTAGTAATATCTTCTTATATCATCCGCCCTGCCCTTTCTTAAATCATACTGTTTTGTTTACTGATAAATTATTTCCCGGTGTAAGTACACTATTTATTGACAACTATAAAAAACAAACTCTTATATAGTACAACGGCTATCATAATCTCTCTCTGTTGTTTCAACTCAGTTCCCTAGGGTTGTAGCTGCTGTCTTCCAGAACAACTATATTATAACTCTCTGGTGTAATAAATCTGCCCCTAGTTAGCAACACATATTTTATTAATCTTCGGCACTTTCTAATTATAATAAAGGAAAATAAAACCAACAAAATTTTCGCTATAAGTTTAGAAAATTTTATTAATTATGAGTCATCCAGTAAAATATTATTAATTATTACTTATACAAACTTCAAACTGTATGTATGTGCTGTTAATATTGATGTCCAAAGTTTCTCACTACTGCAAATCGGTTCTGTAGAGCAATTATCACGTTACACATAATTGCCATTGGAGAAGGATTTTTTTTTTTTTTAAATAATAAATATTTCCGACATAATGTCACTCCGTTCTTGAACCTATTGACGTTGTATAGTTTCGCTACTATTATTGGGAATTGAGAAACATCACCAATCTCTAAGAAATAACCCCGACTATTTTTCAGTTTATAGGTATGTTTTATGGTAAATTACTTGGTATCAAATGTAAAGGATGATGTAAAAATGGAAAATGAATTAAGTAACTTTTTGGAAAGAACTGATCAGTCACAAATAATTCTGCTGTCGTAACAAAAGGTCTGGCTTTAAGGAGGTAAGGGGAAAAAATTGCATAAAATATAAACTTTGCATGTGGTAATATTTTAGTGTTTTTATATCAGCAACAAAATAAAATCGAAAGAACCTAACATGGGTTAAGCATCCACCTTCAAATACAAAATAAAAATATAGCTATTGTACAGTGTAGCAGCCCTCAAACCCATACTTTAAATGGAATTGTTTTTATGAAGCGTGTAGCAAGCTAGAGTTTGATTGACTATGATTCGTATGTTTGTCCTTGCAATTTACTGTAAATCGTTGTGAATGGACTTTGTTTTATGAAAGAAATGAAGTAACTACAACTAATGGTTCCTTGAGGTTTATTACTATGTACACAAAACACTGGTAAACAATAACAAATGTGGTACAGTTAGCGGATGACCGTCGAGAAATTTAGCCTGGTCCTGATCCGGGGTAGAGAGAGACGGCTTCTACTTCTCGCGAACTTCCGGTGGTCTTCTGTAGTTGAAGCTGGTTCCGCGGTCAGGCCGGAACTGGCGGTGGAGCGGCCGGCTACGCTTATATAGGCGGCCTGGCGCAGGAATTCCGTTGTGTGGTAGTACGGCGACCTCTGTAAGAAATAGTCCCACTTAGCTTCTAGATGATTCTATTTGTTTTCCTGGTTTGTTTTGATGTCTCTGCGCCTGTTTGGAGTCGTATATGTATCCCGGCGTGCAGGCGCGTTGTGTGTGAGGTCTGCCTGGCAGGGGCCTTTACTGGCAGACTGAACATACCTCCCTCCCGGGGGGGGGGGGGGAAGCGATGTCTGCGACGTCTGCGAGGTCGTCTGCCGCGGCGCCCTGGAGCAGACTATGAAGGCTACCTCCAGGGGAGTACGGAGCTGTTCCCCTGGCGATGCGTGCCGACCTGCGTCGTGGTGCAGGTTGTGGTGGAGGTACTTGTGGAGCTAACGGCATCGGTTCGTCGGCGTCGATGGCCGGGGGCTGTACGGGGGGCGCTGAAGATGGTCCCCGCAGGTGGTCGAGAGGCTGCGGCTGAAGGGTGTCGGAGCGACCGACAGGTTGTGGCGTCGTTGGTGGCGCTGTAACTGTCCCTGAGCAACGGTTAGACGGCAGGAGTGGTGGAGGTGGCAGGGAAGGAGAGGAAGAAGTGGATGGCCGTGCCGTGGTGGAAGAGGACGGTGCCGTGGGGTAGCGGGGACGTAGTTGGTTTCGATGGCGTCGCACTATCCGGCCATCCAGGCTGACGTCGAACAGTTGGCGGCCCCGGGGCCGCTGGATGACCCCCGGAAGCCAACCGGCCCGGGAGCCAAACCCGCGGGCCCAGACTAGGGAGCCCGGGGTGAAACGGAATGGGCCCGAAGGTACCTGTACTTTGGGCGGGGGTAAGAGGAGATGGAGGAGAGTGCGAGGTTGGCGGCCATGCAGCAATTCCGCCGGGCTTTTGGCCCCCACTGGAGTGGTTCGATAGGAACTGAGGAAGAGTGTCAATGCCTCTTCGAGTTTGTGACTTGTGGTGTATTTGGTCATTTGGGTTTTGAATGTTCTGACTAGCCGTTCCGCCTCCCCGTTAGATTGGGGGTGGAAGGGCGGGGTGAGGAGGTGTTGGATATTGTTGGCGGTACAGAAGGATAGGAATTCCCGACTTCGAAATTGCGGTCCGTTATCTGTGACGATAGCGTATGGTAATCCTTCGATGGAAAAGATCTTCGTGAGGGCTGAAATGGTGACCTCTGTGGTGATTGTGGAGCAACGGACGACATATGGGAAGTGGGAAAAGGCATCCGTCACTAGGAGCCACTGGTGGCCTAGGAATGGGCCAGCGAAGTCGAGGTGAATGCGTTCCCAGGGTCCGGACGGTGCCGGCCAGGAAAGGAACTTTTGAGGGGGGCGGGGCAGTTGTTGGGCACAGATGGTACAGCGCCGCACCATCTTCGTGACATCCGTGGTAAGGCCGATCCAGAATACATGGCGTCTGGCAAGGGATTTGGTGCGGGCAATTCCCCAGTGTCCTTGGTGGAGAGTTTGGAGGATTGTCGGTTGTAGGGATCTCGGAACGACGACCCTCGGGGTGGAATTTGGTTCTGTGCGGAGGAGCACTCCCTCTACTACTGAGAGCTGGTGGCGGATGGAGTAGTAGAACTTGAGGTCTTGATGATGGCGTGGAGGGGAACGTGTTTGCCACCCGTGTTGGATGTGGTGTCGGATGACACGGAGGAGGGGGTCCTCCCCTGTGGCTGCCGCGACTTTTGAGGCCGTGACTGGAAATGTCTTCAGTGCTTCTTGTATGTCATCGTCGATCTGGAACACCAGAAGTTCCGACTTGTCGAAGGCAAGGTCTGGTCCCTGCGGTAGTCTGGATAAGGCGTCTGCATTGGCATGCCTGGAGGTGGTACGGAAATGCATGGTATATCTGAACTGGGACAGGAATAGTGCCCAACGCTGGATGCGGTGGGATGTTTTGGTAGGCAGACGTGTGGACGGATCAAATAGTGATAGGAGTGGCTTGTGGTCGGTAATGAGATGAAAAGAAATCCCATATAAAAGGGAATAGAATTTGGAGCAGGCAAAAACAATAGCTAGCGCCTCTTTCTCGATTTGAGAATATTTAAGCTGAGCAGCCGATAGGGCTTTGGAGATGTAAGCTACGGGGCGTTCCGTGCCATCTGGTAATTTATGAGACAGAACTGCCCCCACACCGTAATCGGATGCATCTGTGGCAAGTATCAAGGGGAGGTTTGGAGTGTATGGCATGAGGCATGCTGCGGACTTGAGCTGCTGTTTAAGGGTGTGGAATGCGGTCTCGCAAGCTGGGGTCCAACGGAACGGGACATTCTTGCGACAGAGGTGGTACAGGGGTGCTGCCACTTGTGCTGCTGAGGGTATAAATTTTCTGTAGTATGAAATCTTGCCTAAAAAAGATTTCAACTGATGTAGATCCTGAGGCCGAGGTAAGTTGGAAATAGCGTCCACATAGGAAAATGCTGGGGAATGCCTTCCTGAGCGATGATGTGACCCAGGTAGGAAATGGATTGTTGAAAAAATTGACACTTGGAAAGGTTGCATTTCAATCCTGCTGCACGGAGGCGGAGGAAGAGTAGGCGGAGGTTGGTCATGTGTTCGGCAGCGGAGGGTCCCGTGACGACTATGTCGTCGAGATAGTTGATGCATCCCGGAATATCCTGGAGAAGTTGTTCGAGATACCGTTGAAAAATCGCTGGAGCACTGGCCAAGCCGAACATGAGCCGGTTGAGTTGGAAGAGGCCAGAGGGAGTGTTGATGACTGTGTATTGTCGGGACTGGATATCCAAAGGGATTTGAAGGTATGCTTCTGCCAGGTCAATTTTTGTAAAGTAGGTACCTCCTGCTAGTTTACGGAAGAGGTCGTCCGGTCTCGGAAGTGGATAGTCGTCTACCAGCAGATGCGGGTTGACGGTGGTCTTAAAGTCACCACAGAGACGTAAGCGGCGTCCTGGCTTCTGAACTATGACCAACGGCGTGGCCAGGGGCGAACCGCACCGGCTGGAGGATCCCTTCGTCTTGGAGACGTTGAAGTTCTTCCTGAAGTGGTTGTTGAAGCGCTACGGGTACCTGGCGTGCCCGGAAGTATCGAGGCCGTACGTCCGGCCGGAGTTGGAGTGATGCTTCGAAGTCCTTTGCACAGCCGACGCCTGGTGAGAACAGGTCCTGAAACTCGGTGCAAAGGGCGTCCACTTCAGGAAAAGTAACATGCTGAGATACGAGGTGTATGTTATCCTCAATTGAAAATCCGAATAAGCGGAAAGCGTCCAGTCCAAATAAGTCTGCTGTGAGAGAACTGTTAACTACTAAAAAGGGGACTGAACGATGTACAGACTTATACATGACGTTTGCTGTGAACTGTCCCAGGAGTGCTATTTCCTGTTTGTTGTATGTCAGGAGGCGCTTGGGGGCCGGCGAGAGGGGGGGGGCGAGCCAATTTGCACATAAGTAGTATAATTAAGCAATGAGACTGCTGCTCCTGTGTCGACTTGTAGGCGCAGGGGCTTGCCATTGACCGTAACGTCAATAAAAAGTTTGGATGCTGTGGAAGTGTCTACCTGATTGATATCCATAGGTGCGCCGCTCAACCTGTCTTGGTAAGACCCTGGGCGGCGAGAGCCGGGATTGGCATTGGTGGTGTTGGTGCGGCAGACGGACGCCAGGTGTCCTTCCTTGCCGCAACGTGAGCATTCAGCCCAACGATCCGGACAATTTTCCCTCTCATGTGCTGAATAACAGGCGGGGCAGGAGGGTAGGCGGAGCGGGCTGCGGCGTCGGCGCTGCGGGATCCGCTGCTGCTGCCGAGACTTGGTGCCCCTGCCGGAACGGGCCGGTTCGATGTCCTTCTGAGGAAGCGGTCCCCGGTTGTGGTGTCGGGAGGAGCGCGACTGGGAGCTCTGGATGGCGGCGACGTCCTGTGTGTCCTCTACGTCGGTTCGGATTGCGGCCACATCAGCCCAGGACTCCAGGCGGCGATCTGCGGCCGTAGATATTTCGAATTTGTAGGCAAGTTCGATGACCTGCTCCAGGGATGGGTCCTCTAAATTGAGGGCGTCATGCCGGAGTGCGGCATCTGGTGCAGCCTGTATGATGTGATCACGCACCATGTCGTCGGCGTAGGATTCGTGGGAACAACGAGTTTGAAACTTACATTTTCTGCTAAGGCCTTGGAGTTCGGCCGCCCACTGGCGATACGTCTGATCGGGCTTCTTCCGGCATTGATAGAATTCGACGCGGGCCGCGACGACATGGTACCGGCGTCTGTAGTATGCATTCAGTGTCGTACAGATGGTCGTGAAGGTGAGGGTGTCGGGGTCTTGTGGCTGAAGTTTGGTGAGCAAGACATACATCTTCGATTGGTTCCAGGAAAGGAAATATGCACGTTGGTCTTCTTCTTTGGTTATGTGGTGAATTGCGAAGTGTTGTCTTATGCGCTTCTCGTAGGTCTCCCATTCCTCGACGTCGTCGTTGAATACTGGGAACGGAGGCGGGGCCGTGGGTTTGCGGAGATACCTGACTTCCGCAATCAGTTGTCTCTGAGATTCGAAGAACTGATGTAGAAGTCCTTGGAGGAACTGTTGCCATTCCGTAGGTGCTGCTGGCGTAGCCATGATGGTCGAGAGTTCTTATCCCAACCTTGTCGCCACTGAAGTGAACTACACTTAATGGTTCCTTGAGGTTTATTACTATGTACACAAAACACTGGTAAACAATAACAAATGTGGTACAGTTAGCGGATGACCGTCGAGAAATTTAGCCTGGTCCTGATCCGGGGTAGAGAGATGGCTTCTACTTCTCGCGAACTTCCGGTGGTCTTCTGTAGTTGAAGCTGGTTCCGCGGTCAGGCCGGAACTGGCGGTGGAGCGGCCGGCTACGCTTATATAGGCGGCCTGGCGCAGGAATACCGTTGTGTGGTAGTACGGCGACCTCTGTAAGAAATAGTCCCACTTAGCTTCTAGATGATTCTATTTGTTTTCCTGGTTTGTTTTGATGTCTCTGCGCCTGTTTGGAGTCGTATATGTATCCCGGCGTGCAGGCGCGTTGTGTGTGAGGTCTGCCTGGCAGGGGCCTTTACTGGCAGACTGAACAACGAAGCAACCACAGAAGCAGTTGAATGGCTGCAATCGTTATCTCTAGAAATATTGATATTTATTGTAATTTAATGTAGTTACTGTTTTTGTATTTCTTCTGCCATACAAAATAAATAAATAAATCTAAATATACACAGATAAATATTCCTCGCCCGCTCCGTTGGGTCAGTTGTCTGACACGGGGTTAACACGTTCAGTGCTGAGGACGTCTTCGGCTGTCCTCTAGGGAGCATCCCAGTGACGGTGGACGGCTTGAGACGTCCTTTCCCTGTGGGATTTTATAGAAGGTTGGTGATTCCAGTACCTGGCCTACGAGCTCGCCCTTTCTCTCAGCCATTCACTAAAATCTTACCTTTCATCGAGTGAAGACCGTTTTCAAATCGGACAACTGGTGTTTTTTTAATAATTTTTCAAACTTGGTGTTCTTCCTTCCTATAAGCCGCCTGTCTCACGTCCCTCTTCTTCCTCTCGATCATATTCCCCACGTCCTATTCCTTTCTCTCAATCGTCTCCTCCACAATCACCACGTGAGCCAATACGTTTCCCAAAGCGATACGACATACCTGACTGAAAGACGAGAGCCCCGCAAAAGAAATGTCGACAATGTTCGAAAAATAAACTGAGGAAAGATACCGCCTATTATTGTCCTGTCTGCCCGGAAAATCCTCCTTTTTGCCGGGAGCAATGCTTTGAAAATTTTCATCTAGGAAATTAAAATTAATTTTATATTTTTTCAATTTATTTACGTCCTATTTTATCAATTTATGTTTTCCAAGATTTAATAATTAAATATTTTTTGTGACGAAACTAAATTTAAATATATATCAATAATTAGTATTTATGTAATTCTATATGATTCACAAGTTCTTTATATAATAAACTTAATTTATACGATAGTTACCGAGTTATTTTTCCCTAAACTCTTATTTATTATATTTAATTAGTCTAATCGTATTAAAAAAATTAAAATCATCTGCCATCTCAGGTAAGATGTCAATAGCGTGACGCGGGTTTTTCAGAGTTAGTCACTGACAGGACTATTCATATTGTCGGTAGCGTTCAATGTGTTAAATGGTTTGAGTCCAGGTGGTTGAAGTAATAATTTTCACCTTTAGGACAAGGCCGAATGGGTAGAAAAGGTGGTGGTATAATAATCACCACACGTTGCACGAGAGTCCTATTCTAAATCCCAAACCCCTCTGCAGTGAATATGGAGCGAGGGCTTATAACAAGGTTGATAACTACGGGGACGTTCAGCTAGCAGGTCCCCACAGTGTCTTTCGAAAGAGTAGGTCTGAATGGGCTGACACCCTTTTTTCATCTCTCATCCACAACACTGTACAATGAAAACACACGCTATTACAATCATCGAGTTAAGAACACTGTCTGCATCGGTAATGCCGGATTTGGGTCCTCTCCAAGGACGAACAAGCCTCTGCTTGTCTAACCGCCGTCCGTCAGCTGACAGTATCAACTAAACCTGTTATTTCTTACATTAAGTATCTCAGGAACGAGTTCATCCATAAAGCGGAGGCATCAGGTGAAACCAGTAGTTTTATATGCAGCCGAAACCTTAATCCTGAACGCTCAAAAACGATTCTTGGAAACTGTAGAAAAAAGAGAAAAATCTAATAGACGAACTCTGGGAACCAGTTGTAAGAATGGCGTTCATCAGAAGAGATCCAACAAAGAAGTGTACAGTAAAATAATTAATATCACGAAACAATCCGGAAAAGATGAGTACGATTCTATGGTCATATAAAACGAACAGAGGAAAACAAACTGTCAAAAAAAGGCCTTTAATTTCTTCGATGTAAAACGCAAAACCGTTATGCCCTGGTTTGTAAATATCAATGAAGACCTTAATTTTTTGGGAATAAAACCCGAAGATGCTTTTGATAGAGATCTCTTTCTGAAGAAGTTAGTGGCTATGGGATAGCAATAAAAAAAAAAAACACGTGGTCCCTCTTGGACGAAGAGCACAAACAGGTCAACTCAAAACGAACGAACAACTTCTGGGTCCAAAAGGAAATGGGACTCGCCGTCTAATGCAAGAAAACCTCAACGAACATACATACACACACAACGAGTAATCTCGTGGAGATAAACCTATCACTGACAGAAACTCGTACATTATACTGAAATTAACAAAAACCAACAAGTGAATTACTATAATCCCACTACACTCTGTGACATGAGACACTCTGAAAATCAAAAATCATTGATGACACGCATGGCCGTTATATCGCATAAGAGATATAACTCTTTAAGGATTTTGTGAAACGAAATGCGGACGACGAGTCTCTTTTTGTACCTAATCGATAGTTAATTGCGATGATTACGTTTCCGAACGATAAAGTGAAGCATGTTGTGAAATTTAGTTCACGTAAATTCGGACCGATCCGGCGTCCCAAGCCGGAGCCAGTTCTATTACGCTAATGCGTTCGCACTCTCGAAATGCGGGGTGTTGGAACGTTGCCTGTTATTCAGCAGACACAGCAACACACACATAAATTCCCCCGCTCACAAACTTTGCGTGTCGTGTGTTTTCGGCCAAACAATAGGGAGGCGGGGAGAACCGGGCGGTGTTCGAACAATCGGGAGGTTGGTTTCTCGGTACCGCGCTTTAGATTCCCAACTATACTCATTAATTTTCAGTACACTTGTCACCCCACTCGCAATACCTCCACGATTGTGTTTATTATATATCAGCTGTCGTATATCGTCCATAAATGTGTATACTGATTTAAACTAAAATATTTCTTCTGCTTGATATTCATATCACTTGTTCCTAAAAAGATTTTGCACTAAATATAAAAAAACAAAGTCATTAATTCTAGGGGAAATTACAAAAGATTAAACATCAGGATAACATCGGATGAACAGAAGAAATAAGAGAAGTCTTTATTAAAATTGCAGCTGATGACTGATGCAAGAACAGCCTTCTTGAAGAAGAAAAATTTTCTGATTTCAAATATTCACCTACGACTCAGAAAAAAATGTATCACAGTAGTGTCCACCTAGATACCGAACGTGCCGCGTGAAATTTTAACGTTCGGTCTGACATTCGTGAGGAGGTCGCCGTGATTTCGGTGTCCATGGATTCGTAAAATCACTCCAGGTAGCTGCCGGGATTGTTCAATGGCCATTATCATTCCCGTTGCTTGTCGCTAATC
>JARYHS010014921.1:0-29001 GCA_031002005.1 Vandiemenella viatica
CTGAATACAGCTTTTATGCAAATTAAAGGCATCTGGCATCGAAGTTGTGGCCGGGGTAATTGACGTCTTGATCAAGTCTCTCTGTGGGAATGTCTTATTCTCGCATCAAGGGGACCCTCCTTGCAATAAAGATATTCCTAAAAATAATTTTATTACCTCACATAGAGAAATGATCTTAGGGTTACCTTTTGACTGAGTAATTGGGTCACATTATATTTTTTTGGCACGTGCAATATTCGTAAAATACTTTTATGATCTCATATGAAGAAAGATTTTTAGAAGTGCCTGTTAACTGAAAAAAACTGAGAAAATGTGAATTATTTGGCGATTGCAATACACGTAAGAGCCGGAGCATGCTTTCCGTCACATCAGTGGTCTGACAAAGCTGTAATATTCTGAATTTAAGCCTGTAAGTGCAAAAACTAATAATTAATTGGATTACCGATTCCTGACATTGAACGAGGAATATTTCTGTCGTGAGGAGGTTTTAACACAGTTATCTGGCATTGCAAAAATTACTGCTCCATGTCTGCATGACCTTCAATTATTTTTAGTTTATATTCTGTATTATTTAGTTGGGTGTCATCCGCTATCAAGGTGCTTGTGTTGCCATCTAAACTGTGAACTTCTGGCTAACACACTCCACCTGCCGTAGATATCTTGAGTGTTGGTCCTGGCAATACAGGGGATAGAATGTTGGAATCTTATTGTAAGGGTCACCGGTTCGAGTCAGACCTTGAGCTTGGGTGGTTTTAATTAACTGTTCGTCTTGTGTTGTCCTCATTCTTGTTCCCAAAATTAATTGAGAGAAGCCTAATACAACACTTAGTTCAATATAAAATGGAGCTGGTCGCAGAGAGCGAAGGCCGTACATTTTTTTTTTTTTTTAAAAAAAAAAGAAGATATCCTGAGTTGGTTTTTAACATCTTTCGAACTACTTTTCTCTGTGTACCTTTTGTACTTTTTACAATCTGATATCTAGCAGGCTAAAAAACGTCTGGGACTCAAACGCCCCTCCGCAGGCCTCTTAGCCAATCAGAGGGCCAAATTGGACAGCACATGTACAAACTATACTATTGATTTGTATCAGTTGACCAGAAGAGCATCCAAGCTTGTAACAATGGATTGTAACCACCGGGCTTAGCATTCGGGAAAACACGGGTTCAAATTCCCTTTCGGCAATTCAGATTTCCTAAATCACTCCAGGGAAATACCGGAACAGTTCCTACAAAATACCTTAGTGGAATTCCTTCCCATTCCTTGCCTCCCACCGTCTCATGCGTCGACGTCGGTGACATTGTGGTGTATCTTCTTTTATTAGTTATTAAAATTGATCGGTTAGTGAGATACATTAACTACCAAAAACAATTATTAGAATTAATATCGGGTAGGCGCTAAGAATGGAAGTGTTCCCTATTCGAAGGAAGCGACTTTCCAATTCTATAATACGTTTTACTAAAGCAACTGTGATTTAAATTGATATTAAAATATACAGCTTTGTCTAGTCAAATGACATACTGTCAGAGTGGAGAAGATATCACTGAGAGCAGGGTTTACAGCATCTATATTATTTTCTTTAATTATATAATTCAGTGGCGGCTCTAGACTTAGTGACACTGTGACATGTCACCACCTCTAATCAAGAATAAATAAATTAAAAAATAAATGCAGTGAAAGAAAAATAAATATTTATAAATGCTGCATTTTCTACTCTACGAGAACTTTTGACTGCTAGGGAAAGTATTGAACTCCATCTGTTGGCCACATCAGTGAACTGTTTCGCTGTCGTGGAGACAATTTTCGGATGCCACAGATCGCGCATGCGCTCTAGCGTTTTCGTGGAAATATTCAAGGATGGGGGTTCGTTTTGTTAGTGGCGAATGGAGACAATTTCGTTCCGTCACACGTTGCAGCTCGATAAAGTTAATAACACTGCCAGTAGAGCGCAGCAGCAGCAGCTGTCATTTTTGTAGTATTCAACTAAATATCTACTGGAACAGTGCTTCTCAACCTGTGGTTCGCTGATTACTGGTGGTCCGCGAACATAGTTCAGAAGTTCCACAGGCATAATATCCTAAACTCTGATACCATATTCGTACTGTATAAGGCTGTATGCCAGTAGTGGGTAAACCTGTGTGCGGCGCCATCTTGTTTTTCCCCCCCTCCGATTTTAATTGATTTTAATTGATTTTAATTGAATTGCGTGGGGTCCTTAATTGATTTTAATTGATTTTAATTGAATTGCGTGGGGTCCTTAATTGATTTTAATTGATTTTAATTGATTTGCGTGGGGGGGAGCCCTAATTGATTTTAATTAAGGCTAATTGAATTGCGTGGGGTCCTAATTGAATTAAGGAGGGGAGCCGAGGAACTAGGGGAGTTTAATTGAATTAAGGAGGGGAGCCGCTGCAATCTCACATCTGTAACCTCAGATTGACCTTATTATTTCCTTATGTACAGCGGTCAGCGGACAGTTTTTTCCCCATGTATTCTTATGGACCTGTCTTTGCAGACAGTTTGGAGCGGAGGGGAGCCGAGGAACTAGGGGAGTTTAATTGAATGCGGGTCCGTAATTGAATGCGCCACACCCTAATTATCGCTCCCCACGCAGCTGCAGGATGCGGGTTCGTAATTGAATGTGCACAGCTGCGCTCCCCTCCGGAAGCCATCAATTATTGCTCCCCTCCGGAAGCCATCAATTATCGCTCCCCACGCAGCTGCAGGATGCGGGTCCGTAATTGAATGAGCACAGCTGCACCACACTCGAATTATCGCTCCCCACGCAGCTGCAGGATGCGGGTCCGTAATTGAATGAGCACAGCTGCACCACACCCGTGGACCTTATTAACTAAAGTGTTTAAATAAATAACACATTTTTATTTTATTTCTTTTCTTTTATTTCACCCACCATTGGGCAATTAAAAATACATTTTCAACAGCGCATATAGCGTTACAAAATAAATGTCCTTTACAAAGTTTTATCAAATTATTTTTCTTGAGTTCATGTAGAGGCGGGCATCCTAAATCTTCTATATTGTAGCAGACTTTCTTGCGAATAATCTTCTGAAACCAACGAGCCTTCTCCCGTCCTTTAACGTAAATAATGGAGTCATCTTCATTTGTGATTGCATGTAGAATAGTACATAGTTTGCTAAAGGTTATACCAGCAGCAGTCCAAGGTATTCCATGGTAATTTTTTGTCAGCCATTTGACTGTTGGCTCATTACCTCCACGTGATGGTGAATTTACAGAGATGCAATGTGTAGCGATAATGTTGTCTGATTGCACTACACAGACGGCAACTTCTTTGAAGATAAATACTCCTTCTCTCGTCTTGAATCCTTGAGCGTCCAGGAAGATGGTCGGCATGATACTGGGTGGCAATGATGGGCGCTACCTGGTTTTATGCGAGCTTACGCACAACACTTGTTAGCGGTACGTATTCCACAACACGGTCGTGAAGGATTAGACAGTATGCGGCGGTGTAGGCTGGAAAATTGTCAGTGCTATCAAACTCCATACGAATATCTACAGGCCCTGTTTTTACCGACTCATTTTGATGTGAACAGTCGATTACGGCGATAGGAGCAGTAGCGACAAAATCTTCAGCGGTTTAGTAGTGGTGAAGGATGCTCCCGTTCGTAGTAAGTTTGTTGGAATCTTGCATACATATCGTACAATACTGTGGTTCGATTTTTCTTAAAGTCCAAATTCATGTTCTCGTAGGGGTACGCCACATCATTTAGAAACACTTTGACGTTGGCAAGATTGCAGTGGTCAAATAAAGCCGCACTTAATGTTTCATTTCGTTTCCTGTTTGTTTGAAATCCCAGAACAACGAACCTTGGTTTCTCCAGCTGTGTTGATGTTTTCAAAGACCAAATTTGAGTTTTGCTTATAGGAAGTAGCGGGTACTCCAACAAATCCCAGCTTCGGAAATTAATTCTAAGTGGCTTCCCACTGTCCACAATCTTAAGCAACGCCAGTTTTTCTCTCTCACTTACTTGTAAATGAGGCACCACCCATGCTAGTTTACTGATGGCGAATTTACTTTTCTGGGGGTTTGGATTGGCTTGTACATATGAATTTGTATCGTCCCTAGATCGAATAAGTATTAGTTCTTGTTTTACATTTGCAAGTATCCTTTTATAGTCTTCACAAAAACCCAAGAGCATACTCAGCGGAATACATACATCAAAGTAACCATTTCCAAGATCGCGTTGCCCCCATCCTGAGTTCTCCAACAGACCAATTTGTTGAGGACCAGCTGAAATAAGAGTCTTTATTGTGCTTGTGACACCTACATTTCTATTTCGGTCTATTTCAACTCCATTAATTTCTAACCGAATTTCCTCAAATAGGAACGCAAACGCATTGGATGTAACAATTGAATTTGTAGCCCCAGTTCCATCTGACTTGAGAAATCTTCCTTCAATATGCAAGAAACTTTCCCCAGGCAGTGTATATGTATCCTGGTTCTGAATAGGTATCCGAATTTCATCATTATTATTAAATGTTGTGGGCGTATGTGGTTGGTGACTCAAAAACTGTTTACGCGTCACCGACTCATCAAATTCCACACTGGAAGTTATATCAAGCACTTCATCCATGATTTTTAACTGTATAGCCTAACGACTGTAGGAAGAGCACGTTAGCAGGAGTTAACCGTTTCACTGTTGGTGTTACCCGTTTCACTGTCGGTTCACTACTGACAATTGTTTGAGTCTGCCTCTTCTTATAACGAGCGCCCATTCTTTATATGTAGCCTCAGAGTAATAGTTTCTCCTCTGAAATCCACTAAATTGCCGTCCTGATCGACAACTCTAATGTGAATGCTGTTGAGCGTTTTCACCGTGATGGGAAGATAGATGACGTTTGCAGGTACTTCTACAATCTTGTACCCTGGCGGTACTGTTGGAAAAAACTCGTGTAGTGTATGTCCCAGCTTATCGTTGACGTAATTTCCCGTACATATGCTGCACTCTATCCTTATCGCGTTAACTTTGAAGATCTGCACAGTGTAGTCTGAGGTATGAAATCCCGGTTTTAACACACGTTTAGAAAATCCAAGCAGTGAGCCAATTGAGTTTGGTTTCGTGAAATCTATTTCCACAGGTGTTTGTATCTCACACTTGAGTGAATTGTTGTTTGCTTTAATAACCAGTTTCTCGTTATTTGTAAGCCGAGCCAAATAACTGGCCAAGTCGTCAATATCATACGATCCTGTAGGAATATCTATCACTTTATTCTTCGAGTAATGAAATTTGCAATTTGACTTATCAATGTTCGGAATCGAGTTGTATGTTTGAAAATCTACTAAGCCGATCGTATACTCGCCTTGACTCAAATCTATCGGTGGAAAGTAATCACAGCTCAAGACTGAACTGTTACCGGACAAGCAGAGTGTCACAGACATGTGTTACCCCGACTAAGGTTCATGCAAGACTGATGTTATGCATTCTGATGCAGGAATTTTAAACATAAATGTCCACATATGTGCGTACCGAATTCCTGGTGTCGTTGCACATTGTACTGTATTCTGTTGCCTGCAAAGTATCGCTGCAATTCCAATGGCGGAGGTAAGTCACCAAAACTATCGAAATATTTCACTACACCATCCTTGTACTTGATGTACGCAACCCAGTGCGTCCCAGCATTTTCAGCACTGTCCAAGTTCACAATTCCACATTCACGTTCACTAATTTTTTGAGGTAATGCATCGCGCATGAAGACACCACGAAAATGAGGTATACGCAAACGCTTTACATGTCTACGTATATCGTCATCGGTCAACGCCTGATCGGACTTTTTTTTTTCAATCCAGATCCATCTTTCCGGTATGGCTTTAAATACAGACCTTTACCCCTCATTGCAATTGCCTCCATGGTTTCATTGTGTCGTTTCTGTTCAGTCAACTGCTTTTTTGCTTCTTTAGCAGCTTTGACGGCTCTGGCGATGGCTGAGGCTCCACCGGCAAGAGCTCCGGCAGCCGACAATCCGGCAAAAATAGGGATTAAGGGGAGGATTCCACCCTTCTTCGTCTTCTTTTTCTTTTTAATCCCTGCACCCAACTTTAGCTTGGCACGCATAGCGCCGTTAACTAGTAACGCGGCCGCCCGTTCACCGAACTTTGCATCTTTGGCTTTCATTCTGACTGAAGCCTTCTCTGCGAGTATGCGGTCTGCATTACGTCTGTCGGCACCCTGTGCATACGCAATGTCATGCTCCCTGCATGCTGCATCTAGTGGATTGATCCCCGTCTGGCCGAGTTTCAGACGTTTTTCAAGTTTCGTCCCGGGTCCACAGAACTGGTAAGTTGGAATGTGTGCCTCAAATGGCATTTTGTCGACGAGCTTGTTTAAGAAGCCACGGCCCTTCTTCTTCTTCGTAGGAGGCATTGTTATCGACTGAATGATTTTACGTATTCGCGCGTCTATATATACCCCGTGCAGCAAAGAAACCTTGTCAAAATGCGATTCGTCAAGCAGCAAGCAACATTACCCGTGAGTAATGCAGATGTTGCCGGCACCAAGCGGAAGAAGAACGGACCTCTGTTCCCCGAGACAGTGAGAGCGATAGTTTGTGGACCGTCAAACTGTGGTAAAACCAATCTTGTGCTGTCCCTGCTGGAACACCCAAATGGGCTTAGATTTGAAAATGTATATGTGTTTTCAAAATCGTTGTACCAGCCAAAGTACCAGTTGCTAGGTGAAATACTGAAACCCATTAAAGAAATTAAGTATTTAACATTTAGCGATAATCAGAATGTGCCTCCACCTAGTGAAGCGCTACCAAATTCAGTGTTTGTGTTTGACGATGTCTCGTGTGAGAAGCAGAATAATATACGAGATTACTTTTGTATGGGGAGACATAGGTCAGTAGACTCTTTCTACTTGTGTCAGACATACAGCCGTATACCTAAACAGCTGGTGAGAGACAACGCCAACTTGATTGTACTCTTTAAACAGGACGACATGAATCTCAAACACATTTATAATGACCACGTGAACACAGATATGCCGTTCAGCGAGTTTAAGAACTTATGTGGTACTTGTTGGAATGCGAGCAAGCATGGATTTGCAGTTATTGACAAAGACTGTGATATGTATCATGGACGGTACCGCAACGGGTTTGATTCGTTTTTAAATAAATAGACAAGCACACTAGGTACTATCATCATTGCAGCCATGGACAAGTTTGGGAGAACTTCGACGATACAGAGCAGGAGAGTTTTGGTGTACCCACCTCAAAACATACTTCTTACAAAGGACGGTAATTTGGATTGCCAAGGTAGAATACTCAAACATGTAGCTGACCCCATCGACGACGATGATGTTGCATCCAAACAATACATTGACAAGGCAACCTAGCGATGCAGCAATGCTTCTGAAGGAATTACAATCGACAGTAGTTACCATGGTTATAACTATTGCGGTAACAGATTTGATTGAAGATCGTGCAGTATATTCTAGAGACAGGTCTTAACTATTACGAAATTCCCGTCAATGGTGTAATCCTCTCAGTAGCCAAACCGGGCAGGGTTGATGTAATAGTGAATTGGATTAAAACTGCAAGGATAAACTTTGTGAAGCAAGGCTGATCATCTTATTTTTATCCCAAATGCTCAACCCCACAAACCATTTACAGCAACATTAACTATCAAGTATAAAATAGTACAATAAACTCTCATAAGCTTCATTCGATGCTTAAACATGGATACGTCAACAACTAAACGCGGCATCATAAAGGCCCGAAATGCTAATTCGACGCAAGTTACTTGAATTGAAAACTGGCCAAATCGACTCTGAGAAATTTTTCAAAGATTCTTTAAGACCTGTGACGGATACAATAGAAAATGTTTTCTTACCTCCGCGACATCAGCAGCAGCAGCAGCAGCAGCAACCTCCAGGTATGATCAAAGATTTCTTGAAGTCACTCAATCGAAGTGAAAGAGATTATGATTCGGTGTACGGTGTCCGGAAGAAAAATGATTCGCTAATGATTGGAAATACTCCTATGATTATAGATGGAGATGTTATACAGATTGATGGAAATGAATATGAAAGAACTCAAGGCTTAATGGAACTGTTGTTCTTAAAAAAACCCAAAAAATTTACCAACATGGACTTGAAAAGTTATTATGAAATACTAGACACCACGAATGCACACAGAGTGAAATTATTCCATCTGGAGAAGTTTTGAAAAATACAACCACTAAGTATAAAAACATAATCTCTAAACTTGACAATCAGTCGGGTTCTGGTCTTCTTCCCATGAAGGAATATGTGTATTGGGACGATCCGAATGAGCTCGTTGAAAGATTGAAATTACTTACCGCATCAACATCAGCAGGACACACTGCACACTCCAACGAAATTTTGTCGGTGATTGAAGAACTTCGTGAGAGAGACATTATCGTGTAACATGGATCAAATTGTAGCTGAACTCCATAGACCGGCTAGAAGGAATTTCCCAAGACGCCGGGTAATAATCAAAGGTCTTGACGACCTATGGCAAGCTGATATTGTAGAAATGATACCGTATTCTCGTAAAAACAGTGGCTACAAGTATATCTTGATGGTGATTGATACTTATTCAAAGTTTTGCATGGGCTTCTACCTCTCAAGAACAAAACGGCTAGTGTGGTTGTCGACGCTATGAAGAAAATACTTAATGGTGATCGTGTTCCTAAAAATTTACAGACTGACAACGGAAAAGAGTTTTACAATTCAAAGTTTAAATCGCTCATGACAAGTTATGGTATTAATCACTACTCAACATATACTCATCTTAAAGCATCAATAGTTGAGCGACTCAATAGAAACTATCAAGAATGCAATGTGGCAAGAATTCAGCAGACGTGGTTCACATCGGTGGATTGAACTTCTTCCTCAATTAATGAACAATTACAATAACAAGTGGCACAGCACCATCAAGATGAAACCGTGTGATGTTAAAGACAATTCACTTCTTTCAACAGTGTACAGCCATATTAAGATGACTACTCCAGCAAAATTCAAAGTTGGTGACCATGTCAGAATCAGTAGATTTAAAGAAAAGTTTGAGAAAGGCTACTTGCCCAACTGGTCAACTGAAGTGTTTACCATCAGTAAAGTGAAATTAACAAATCCTGTAACTTATTTACTTAAAGACTATCAAGGTAAAGATATTGCAGGAGCATTTTACCAGCAAGAATTACAACTAACAAAACTTACAAGTACATTTTTGGTTGAACGAGTGATAAAGAGAAGGAAAAATATGATCTTGGTGAAGTGGTTGGGTTTTTGATAAATCACATAACACGTGGATTCATAAAAAAGATTATTTAAAATGTAAAAAATTATCATTTTTTCTTAATAAATAACTTATTTTT
Source organism: Vandiemenella viatica (assembly GCA_031002005.1). Lineage (NCBI taxonomy): Eukaryota > Metazoa > Arthropoda > Insecta > Orthoptera > Morabidae > Vandiemenella > Vandiemenella viatica. The sequence continues at coordinate 9,374 of JARYHS010014921.1, forward strand.
TTCTAACAATTGTGTTTTTTTTTCTTCCTTCAATTACGTAATATATGCATATGAGCATACAGTGCAGCAAACTTACAATTATGTACACTTAGCCTATTTTACAATGTTTTTTTTTCCAATTACGTTAATATAATGCAAATGAGCATACAGCTCAGCAAACTTACAATCTATGTACACTTAGCCTATTTTTACAATTTTTTTTTTCCGATTACGTTAATATAATGAGCATACAGCTCAGCAAACTTAAAATTGTCATACAAAGCAATTCAGCAGCATCCCCCCAGCAGCCAATGAAAAAGATTTTATTAGAGCATACAGCTCAGCAACCTTACAATCTACGTACACTTATCTTTTTTTACAATGTTTTTTTCCGATTACGTTAATATAATGCAAATGAGCATGTAGCTCAGCAAACAAAATATCATACAAAGCAATTCGGCAGCACTCCCCCAGCAGCCAATGAAAAAGATTTTATTAGAGCATACAGCTCAGCAACCTTACAATCTACGTACACTTAGCTTATTTTACAATGTTTTTTTTCCGATTACGTTAATATAATGCAAATGAGCATGTAGCTCAGCAAACAAAATATCATACAAAGCAATTCGGCAGCACTCCCCCCAGCAGCCAAGATTTTATGCAGCATCCTAACTTGATAAACTGAGATTTAACAGAGTCCTAACTTATCTACATATTTCCAACATTGATAAACTGAGATTTTACAGAGTCCTAACATATCTACATATTTACAAAATTGATACATATTTACAAACTAGAAACACGGCTAAACGGTATATTTACAAAACATTCACACATTATTTACAGACTTGTGCCCCCACGGGAGGGTCTCTATCCCGTCGGGGGAAAATATACCGCTTATCGTACCGTTTCTAGACAGACCCAGTTTGGATATTTGACAGTATTTACAACATGAAGGGTTGAATTTGATCCTTTGCTGCAGATGGCACCTGGGTGTTTCACCATGGAGGCAATTATGTAATCCTCCATCTGCAGCTTTCTAGTGACTGAGCCAGCCAAAACCTTTAGCCCGTCTAGAGGTCTGGTCTGTTCCTCGAGCCGGAATGCATACATTTTTGCCCTTAACCCCGCAATACTCCGCAATCAGGGTACCATTCGCTTCGTCCTTCATAACACCGACAACCTTTTCATTGTGGGACTCTATCCCATAACGGTTGCCGGTGCTATAACCCAGACGTGTCGAACTCCTCCCTGTTGCGTCGCATCACTTCATATGGATCGCAGTTCCGCACCAAGTAGATGAAGCTGTCTGTATCCATATATAGCAATTTAGGGCTTCTAAACTGAGGAATGGCAAATTCATAATGAAATCTGTACATCCTCAATTTAGAGCAGGTCAAGAATGCACATTCCGGACATACACAGGGTTTATTAAAACTATCCTAGCTTTCGCCATCTCCACGGCCACAAAGTCCTCGTTGAAAACTGTTACTTGCTTAAAGTGTGGTGAAGCTATGTGTTTGCGGGCACCGCGGGCGGCCCACCCAATGCCTGTACACAATTTCACGTCGCGGTGTTTTCGAATGTTCTCCATAGTCTTGCCGAAAATTGAATTGTTCATCAGTTTGTAAAAATCTCTCTCGAAATCTGTTTTGGCGTCACGGCGAGAACGCGTATTGAGAGATATGTATTCTTTCAACCACGGTGACTGATTGAAAGATATTACCCGGTGTATTTCGGTCACCTGCAGCCCCAAGCCTACACATTGCTGGAGGACTCGGTAATGGAGAACATACCGTAACCTTGTTCTCCAGTGTGGTCATCAGCTTGGGGAGCGTAGGAACCTTCTGGGGCTTTGTGGTCTGGACATGGCGGCAGGTCTGCTAAAAACGTCGTGTTTATCCTGAGGAATCGTAAGGTCTACCTCCAATACGAACCCCCTAGGTGAGTCAGCTGCAACGCTTCATGAAATCTATGCTAGCAATCTCTTTAGCCGAAAGCCATTGAAACCCACCAGAGGGTAGATACTCCGACATGGCCCAGCCGTAAGATTGTTTACGTCGAAGTACATTATAAAATCTTCAGACGCCTCGCGGTGTACTCCGGCATGTACCGGTTATTTGCCTTCGCATACCTGTGGGACGCACTGGCAAATACCTCCGCGAATACCTCGTTCGAAAAAGAGCAGCATGTCGATATCCGTCAGAAGGTCCAGTTCGACACGCGTGCTCCTTAACATAGCCTGCCACGAAAGGCCTGGGGATGTGAAATAGTGGGCGGGGTCCAGGGTTGTACTTCCCCAAACATACACTCCTAAATTTCTCAAACAGATCTGCAAGTAACCGCACATCTGTGTCCATGTACAGACTTGCATATTCGCCCAAAGTCTTGATCTGGAAGGTCCGCCACACCTTTGTCGCGTGTTCGTAATCTTCATCAGAAATGGTGTGACTCCGACAACGAACTGTAGAATTTTGATTTTGGAGGAAGCGTGGGCCTCGGTGAGCTTATCCCACGAATCCATGTATTCGTAAGGGAAGACACCTTTCCGTTTAACTAATTGGAACTTCTCGGGGTCGGTGAAATGAGCACTAGTAATGTCCATGTCGCCGTCCTCAAGGGTTTCCAACCAGTTTATCTAGTGGGAGCTGCATGAACCGGTATGAGTCCAGAAACCTTAACGTGATTGAAGTGAATTTCAATCTTTTTCGAAAAAGAAATATAACGTTCTGTGTTGATGGGAAGCACGTCCATTCCTTCGGAATCAAGTTTTGATAATGCCATTACAATGAAATGAGCATCATACCCAGAAAGATTGTGAAAGAAAATGGGTATGTACTTTTTAGTCTTATACTGCAAATTGCAATCATTATGTGCAGCCCCCCTAAATTTACCCGTGATATGACAATGATCGCGGACCTTGACGGTCCCCGGTTCAATGTCTTTCTCGCAGATGTGGCATACCGTAGCATCAGCAAACTTTGCTTCTTGCTCGTCTGTCATTACAAGAGGAATACACTTCTTGTAAATTTTATCAACTTTCTTGGCAAGTTTCACGAGTTCATCAACAAGCCATTTTTCAGGATTTTTTCCCCTGAAGGAGTTGAAACGCGACAGACTAGGTACGAGTGGACAAACGACCTGGTATGCGGCAGCGAAAGGGAGATGTTTCTGGACTAAAGTAGTGTGAGAGGCGTTGGGTGGGGGACTGCAAGAATCATAAGGTAGCAATAAACTTTCAAAGTCCGCGTAAACGACGACGGGTACACGCTCTTGGTGCACAAAATCCTTAAACTTTAAAGTTTTATCGTCGTCGCCGGGTAAATCCACTCTTACAGGATCAACCCTTGCACAGTCAATCTCGTGGCGGTCCAGGAGATCTTTGCGTCCAAAATGTTGCAGACATCTGTCACAAATAAATATAGCATTACAATGTCCTGTTAATGAAGATCTTACTAGCCGCGGCAAGTCGTGAATCCAACAGTAATGGAATTTTTTCCCACTGCCGTCGGTAATCAACAACATGTTTATGTGGTTACCGCGTTTGTCTGCAGTGTGATGGAGGGCCCCGGAAACTACATGTTTACCTTTAACTTCATCCAGACCGAAAACATTTACAGAATAGTCTGGATTTTGCCTCTCAAATTTAGAAATGTCAGAGAGTTTTACCGGAAACTCAATACCTGAAAAATCGAAAACGGTGGTTGGTGAAGGCTTCCATATAATTACTGACTAGGTACGCATGTGTTTTCGGCGCCTTTACTTGAGCTGCAAGAAGTGTCCATAGAAAGCAGTACTCGTCATTCTTGTTTTCAACATTGATGACGGCCCTCTTTCTACGGATATCAAGTGGCAGTGCAACATAGGATGACCCCAGATATAAAGGTTGAAAATGAGAAATACTAATGTCGAGGGATTCTATTCTATCGAGAGTTTTGCCACTTGTCCTTTCTTGAAACTCACACAATTTTACTCTGAGCTCCGACTTCACATATTTTTCATACCAATCCGACAGGCAAGTGCTTGTTGTGACTTCACGCATTTTAGTTAAAAAGCACATACGAGCGGTTTCCAAAATCATTTCCTTCTGTATTTTATATGTGTTAATCAGTCCAACCTGCACCTTTACAGATGGGGAGGACCGATTATCCACAATTTCGCGAACTTTACCGGCAACAAGTTTAAAGCAAGCATCAATGAAATTAATTGGATCAATAATATTTTGAGAATTTGAAATTGTCCGGAATAAATTCTATTTTTAAATGCACTAAGCCTGTCTTCAAGGACTAAGCGCGATGCTGCTGACTCACCCATCGTTGCTGCATGATCATGACTGCATAAGGCTGCCCCTGCACCGGCATACTGCCGACTTGGCCCCGGCGATGGACCGGCATACTGCCGGCTGGAGCCGGGCGATGGACCGGCGGACTGCCGGCTGGAGCCGGGCGATGGACCGGCATACTGTCGACTGGAGCCGGGCGATGGACCGGCATACTGTCGGCTGGAGCTGGGCGATGGGCTGGCGTACTGGCGGCTGGGCCCCGGCGATGGGTCGGCGGACTGGCGGCTGGGTCCCGGCGATGGGTTGTTGAAGTGGCGGCTGGAGCCGGGCGATGGTCGGCTGGGTCCCGGCGATGGGCTGCTGGGGGACCCGGCTGCTGCTGTGGCGGGCGGTCGGCTAGGTTCTGATGTCTCCCATGGTCGCCATATTGGTGGCGGAACTGCCCCGTTGGCCGGGCGTCCGACCGCCCCCTCTGAAACATAAAAAGAAGAAAATATTTTAGTATCATGAAAAACATAATTTTGTAAGCATAAATAATAATATAGGTAAATTACTGATGTACTGGACTTACCGATATTCCAGTGTGCTGGTGGTTGCGGTGGTGGCGGAGTTGGCGGCATGCTATGTGGTGGTGACATGCTCTGTGGCACATCCACGTCAATATTTGGGAGCATGCTCCATTGTGAGCAATCACAAGCTCTTTTTGGGCTACTTAAATTCTGAGAAGAATTGCCCTTACGCTTCTCTGGGCGTGATGGTTCATCTGAAAAAGAAAAAAAAAATGTATTAGCAATAGTTATAAAGACATGGGGAAAAATAATCTATAGATAAATACGTACTGAAATAAAAAAGGTCACTGCAGGAAATATCCAAATCACCTGCGAACAAATAAATTAATAATATAGACTACTGCTTCAGCACTATACATTTTTCATAAATCTAGTTACGTTAAAAAATATTATCATTACCGAAATCATCCTCAGCGAGAATTTCATCAAAGTCTGAAGCAGAAAAAAAAAAAAAAAAAACTCATCAGTATATGTGAAAGAATTTAAAACAGTCAGAAAAACAAGTTAAATAACAATAATTCACTTACCAATATCGACGAATAAGCTAAGATCGTCAGAAGACATTGCGATGATCGAAGTGCTCAGCTCGGCCGCTCAGAGAAGACTGGATAGCAGAAGGGAGGGTCTCTGCCCTATTTATACACGAGTCTGGAGCCTTGGCGTGAGAACGCAGTGCGTCCCCCGATAATTAATGGCTTCCAGCTGCGCGCGGCGGCGCGGGAGCCTTTGATAGCGTGGGAAGCGCTTGGCGTGAGAACGCAGTGCGTCCCCGGGCGCAGCTGTGCGCGGCGGCGCGGGAGCCTTTGATAGCGTGGGAAGCGCTTGGCGTGAAAACGCAGTGCGTCCCCGGGCGCAGCTGTGCGCGGCGGCCGGCTGCAAGGGGAGCGATAATTAATGGCTTCCAGCTGTGCGCGGCGGCCGGCTGCAAGGGGAGCGATAATTAATGGCTTCCAGCTGTGCGCGGCGGCCGGCTGCAAGGGGAGCGATAATTAATGGCCTTGTTGACAGGTGTTGACATGACTAATGGCTTCCGCCTGCGCGGCCGGCGAACACCTGCGCGACGTGGGTGGTCTGGCGGCACGTGCGCGGCGGGGGGGAGGGGGAGGGGGAAAATCCAAGATGGCGCCGCCTCATCGTTATACATCTACTCACAAATCGACATAGTACACTTCCGCATTCAGGACGCGATGTGTATACATATATATTTCGAACTACCTCCTGTTTCTAATACAGTATACCATGGAATCGCAACCAGGTCCCAGTCGCATTCGTTCGTGTTAGGAATCATCGTGGTCCGATGATTTAGAACCGCGTAAAAAAAAAAAAAAAAAAAAAAAAACGAAGAGATTATCAACTTCGTCAGACGAGAGTACCGAAAGCGCGGCGTCTGAAGCAGAAATCGGACCACTAATAAATTTAACGTATTTGGCAATTTTGGAACTGGATTATAACAAAGTTATAGATTTTGTGAGAGACAATGGGTTGATTGCAAACAATTATTTTCGCCCTAAATGCAATCGGGATATGAAACTTGTAAGAGTCTCAGAGAAGCGAACGGAAGGGTACATGGTTTGAAAACGCAAAATTGTCCATGTCAGAAGTGTTACTGTCATACTGTTTTTATCATCGTCTGCGTGTTAGGAATGTTGCACATGAGGTTGGGTGCAGTTTGCAAACGGTTATAGATTGGTACAGCTTCTGTAGAGAGGTTTGCACAGCCATTACCAACAAAACGGAGAAATTGGGTGGGCCTAACAGAATAGTAGAGGTGGACGAAAATTGTTTTGGCAAAAGAAAATATCACAAGGGGAGGGCAAGCAGTAACATATGAGTATTCGGGGCTGTTGAACAGGGACGGGGTGGGAAAATCTTATTGAAAGGGAAGAAAAGAAGATAAAGAAACTCTAATACCATTGATCATAGAAAAAGTTGTAGCCGGGTCAACTGTATATTCCGATAAATGGGCATCATATGGAGGACTACAAAGTGAAGTATTTCTTCATGCAGCCGTAAACCACAAATTTCAATTTAAAGACTACTCTACAGGAGCGTGTACCAACACCATCGAATCGCAGTGGTCCGCTATTAAATCCCACATAGGGAAGGGGAAGCGACGTAAGATACCTTTGCAAACTCACCTCAACGAGTATGCGTGGAAAAGGAATGGGGGGGAGAGTGCATGTGTGTGCCGTCAATTTCTTCGTGATTAGGCATGCAACGAATATTCGGCAACTATTCGGTATTCCGCCTATTCGGCCACTTTTTTACTATTCGGCCGAATACCGAATATCTAGGTACTATTCGGCCGAATACCGAATACTTAAGATTTTTTATTTTTTAGTTAGATAATTGCCTAAAATAAAACTATTGATTCATTGCTTGGTAATGTGTTTATCTTACAATTACAAAAAATAATCGTGCATGGTCAAACTTACACGATGTCAAAGCAAAACAAAAATATTAAATACCTATTCACTGGATCTTCATTACTGAAATTTAGGAGTGGAAGATTGTGATGCAGAAATACTAATTTTTCTGCATTGTCAGGTAGTAGTTTACTACTTTTCTTCTCGTTGACTTTTCCAGCTTCAGAGAAAAGCGGCGCGGACAAGTATTTTGCTGCAAGCTTTGTCAAACACGGAAATTTCTCTCTTTCTGCTTGTCACCAAATGTACGGATTATCATGCCATGATATACTATTAATCTTATATATATATAAAAATAGACGTGTTTTTTCCTATATTTCACTTTTCAACGACCACTACCTAGCACAGATCACTAATGTTTGTGGGTGGAAGTAGCATGGAGTTTCCTGTCGTGCACAACGTTGGCCGAATGCCGATAGCTGTGGGAATGTGGGAGATAAAATGATTAAAGTTGGTCAGTGCAGGGCGTTTTCATATTTCGACCAAAAATTCGTATCTCCGTATACTTCTCTTCCCTGCCACAACTACATAACATAGACTTTTGGTGTTTGTGTGTGGTAGTAGAATCGTCTTTCCTGTCGTGCACTATGGTTGTTAGATGTCGATAGCTATGGGGGTGTGGGAGAAATGAAGGTTGAAAGAGGTCGACCTGTGGCAGTTTCATACTTCAGCCAAAGACAAAAGTGTCATGGTGTATCACTTTTCAGCGAAAACTATAGATCACAGATGACTGGCGTTTGTGTGTAGTAGTAGCACAGAGTCACCTTTCGTTCACAACAGCGGCCGAATTTCAGAAAACTGTGGTACTGTGGTAGACAGAGATGTGCAAGATACCTTGAAAAAAGTATTTGAATACAAGATACAAGATACATTTAAATAATGTATCTTAGATATCGATACAAGATACTTTTGGAAAAGGTATTTGAAATACAAGATACAAAATACATATTTTCTAGATACTTTTTTAAGATAAAATACTTTTTTACAAAATGTATTATTTTTATTTAGAAACATGTTTTACTACAATGTACAACTGTTGCTTAAGGTTTTAAATGAGACTTAAGTATAATAAGTTTTTCAAACATCTCATCACTCATTTTTCTTCGGTGGGTCTCATAATAATCCCCCCGAAAGAGAAGAGTCGTTCAACAGGGGCGGAACTTGGCAAACAAGTGTTATATTTTTAAAATATTTTCTTGATTGTTGGATAAGTATTTAAACTTTTTAGGCAGATGTCCTTATTATTAAGGTATTGAAGTGTTTCTAAGTCAGCGGTGCTGCCAGTAGATTCTGTACTGTCGCCACTAGTGGCACTACCAACAGAGGAATCAGAGTCATCAAAAACCATGTAATAAGATTCATCTTTTGTCTTCTTTCTTATATCCTCTCCACTACTCTTTGAAGCCTCAGATTTTTGATTTTCAGATCGATTAATTTTCCGTGTTTCAATCAGGATAAGCTCTTTTACATGCTCTTTAAACGTTTTTGGCACCCACTTCATTTTAAAAAACGGATGGGACACTGAAGCTAATATTGCATCATTTGCTGCAGGCTCAAATTGCAAAAACTTTTTGAAACGTTTATTTAAAGTTTCTTCAATAACATCTAACAAAGTGCCACAATATCTTGGATTTTCCATTTTAAGGCATTTAACCATATGCCGGATTCTCATTAGTTCGGGTAGTAGACAACCATAGTAAGTATCTTTATCACCTTGCAGACTTTGAACAATTTACATATTCCCATAAAAAATGAAGTTCATAGTCCCTAAAAGCTGATAATTTAAGGCTTTTCATGGTTTCATTGAGACGCTCCTGCACTGATAAAAGGTCTTTTATGGAATTATAATAAGAGTTCCATTGGGTTGCGCATGGAGAAGTTGGTGATTTCCCCGTCAATTCCAAATATGTTTCACATGCCTTTGGTGATCTAGAACATAAATTCCAGAGTGCCTGACACTTCGCTAAAGCTGCATCATGCACTTTTTTTATAAAAATTGTTTTTCAGTCTTGCTTGTTCAAAATCTGTACTGGCGACCAAATGCAAAGTGTGCGTAGCGCATCTTTCATGTCCTGGTAGCAGACAGTTATCACTTTCCGGTTCTGAAGAAGAATGTGGAAATGGTTGTGTTAGCAGATCATCATCTTCATCTTGTGGTTTTGTTTCAAGATATTCTTTAAGCGAAATGTTTTCAGGATTTGTGGCTGAAATATCTGAATCTGATTTTGCAAATACTTCGAAGGCCTTTACCATATTTGATCCATTATCTGTTACCGTTTAACAAGTGTAATCTAATTCGGTATATACCTACTTAAATAAAATTAAAATGATTCGTTTATTTATTTACTTACATTTCGATGCCGTTGTCCTCGATTATGATTCACTAAAAATTCGATTTCGACATACCACACACGATTTGGCACGGTAAAATATGGCGCGGACCAAAGACAACATACAATAGACAGGCAGGTGTTCGTTTATGGTTTTCAAAGTTCACAGGTATGAAGGAAGGCAAAGATAACTAGACCCTATAACCTTGTCTTTTGATGTACGTTAATGAATTTTACGAATGTATTCTGTTGTTTTTATGATGCCGTAACGTAAAAATGCGGAAATAGTATTTAGTATTTTCAAGATACAAAGAAAAAGTATCTAAATAAAAGATAAAGATTAAGAAAAGTATCTTAGATACAAGATAAAAATACGTATTTTGTATCTTGTATCTGTATTTCAGATACTTTTATCTAGATAAGTCACATCTGTGGTGGTAGATATGGTGGTTGTAAGTGGCCGACCTAGGATATTTTCGTATTTCGACTGTCTCCGCATATGTCACTTTTCTGCCACAACTACATAGCATAGAGCATTGGTGTTTGTGTTTGGTAGTAGAATCGTATCTCATGTAGTGCACTATGGTTGTTAGATGTCGATAGCTATGGGGGTGTGGGAGATTTGCAATGGGAGAGTTGCAGTTGGACGGTCACTCAGTAAAGTAGCGTGTTATAGCTTTACATTTTATCTTTAGTGGTGTATGGATTTAGTTAGTTTTTATCTTTGAGTGTTTACTTTTGTAGAAAGTAGAGGTTAGTTTCAGTTGGACGGTCACTCAGTAAAGTAGCGTGTTATAGCTTTACATTTTATCTTTAGTGGTGTGTGGATTTAGTTAGTTTTATCTTTGAGTGTTTACTTTTGTATAAAGTAGAGGTTAGTTGCAGTTGGACGGTCACTCAGTAAAGTAGCGTGTTATAGCTTTACATTTTATCTTTAGTGGTGTGTGGATTTAGTTAGTTTTATCTTTGAGTGTTTACTTTTGTAGAAAGTAGAGGTTAGTTTCAGTTGGACGGTCACTCAGTAAAGTAGCGTGTTATAGCTTTACATTTTATCTTTAGTGGTGTGTGGATTTAGTTAGTTTTATCTTTGAGTGTTTACTTTTGTAGAAAGTAGAGGTTAGTTTCAGTTGGACGGTCACTCAGTAAAGTAGGGTGTTATAGCTTTACATTTTATCTTTAGTGGTGTGTGGATTTAGTTAGTTTTATCTTTGAGTGTTTACTTTTGTAGAAAGTAGAGGTTAGTTTCAGTTGGACGGTCACTCAGTAAAGTAGCGTGTTATAGCTTTACATTTTATCTTTAGTGGTGTGTGGATTTAGTTAGTTTTATCTTTGAGTGTTTACTTTTGTAGAAAGTAGAGGTTAGTTTCAGTTGGACGGTCACTCAGTAAAGTAGCGTGTTATAGCTTTACATTTTATCTTTAGTGGTGTGTGGATTTAGTTAGTTTTATCTTTGAGTGTTTACTTTTGTAGAAAGTAGAGGTTAGTTTCAGTTGGACGGTCACTTAGTAAAGCAGCGTGTTATAGCTTTACATTTTATCTTTAGTGGTGTGTGGATTTAGTTAGTTTTATCTTTGAGTGTTTACTTTTGTAGAAAGTAGAGGTTAGTTTCAGTTGGACGGTCACTCAGTAAAGTAGCGTGTTATAGCTTTACATTTTATCTTTAGTGGTGTGTGGATCATGGAGGAAGGAATAATATGGAGACGACGCAAGAGACCTTTACCACGCATGGGAGTGAAGCAGGCCGGCGGAGGAGTGGGGGGGCATGGCCGGAGTGGTGGGGGCTTGACCGCTTCCCAACAAACACGGGGAATATGTACAAACACCTCAAGGGGACTCTAGGATAAACGTGACGCCGCAATCTGGTGATGGATTATTATGTAACTCGATGAGACAAATAAAAAATGAAGAATAAAATTTTTTGATATCCTGCTTAGTTTTCGAGATATTCTGTCTCAAATGTGAAATGGTTTTGGTTGAAATTCAGAAGAAAAAATTATTCAAAGTCAAATTTTATGATGAATTTTTATTTAAAAAGACGAGACAAATAAAAAATAAAGAGTAAAATTTTTCGATATTTCACCTAGTTCTCGAGATATACTGTCTCAAAAGTGAGGTGTCTTGAGTTGAAATGCAGAAGAAAAATTTCGCAAAAGTCAAATTTAATGATGGATTCTTATGTAACACGACGAAAAAACTCGATAATAAGGAATAAATGTTTTCGATATCTTGCTTAGTTTGGGGGATATACAACATCCAAATTGAGGGGTTTAGGTTTGGATGCAGGCTGGACCAAAAATTAATTCTGTCAAAGCCACAATGATTACATGGTTGACATGCAGAATGGATATTTCAGTTTTATTACTACCACTTGTGGTTAGTCTGAAATGTGTCCTAGACCAGAAAAAAAGTAAGAGGACCCACTCTAGGGATGAGCAACCCAGACATTTTGTAGGCTGGTACCAGAAATAAAATGTTTATTCAGTCACCTTAATGAACATTCTCTTGATCAAGATGTGTTGTCTAATTTCACAGCCCTACTTATTAGGACAATTGTAAAAAAATTATCTCTCAGTTAGATTTAGATACGGGGGGGGGGGGGGGGAGAATGTTGTACAAAAAAAAAGAGACTAAATTAGAAACACATTCCCCAAATTGATTTTGTTCAAAGGCCAATAACTTCTTTATTTATGAAGCCCATTTTTATTTCTGCATGAACCTGTTTCGACATAAATAGATGAGAAAGATTTCAAAATCGGTAAAAATAGGTATAGACGTATTTACAAACAGAAACAAGTCTTATATGAAGCTTTAAAAATAACCTAAGTCAATGGCCTGAAATAGCTATTTAAAAAATTAATAAAACTCACAGCTTCTCACATAACAGTTAATTTCATCATCCATTGTCAGTATAATCAGCAACGTGACGAAAGAAATCGTAATAGTAAATTCACTGAATCGCGAAGTAAAACACGCCCCTTTAAATCTCATTTTAAACACTCGTTAAAAAATAATGCTAGTCTATTATGTGCAAAATAGCAAGTTTGCTGATTTTCTACACTACACCAAGAAAAATTTGAGAACAAAGTCATCCCATTGAGAGCTATGACTAAATATTTATAGACGTGCTGCAAAGTTTGCGGTGTCTACCGCTCACTTCAACAACGATAATTACAATTCAACTTACTTATGAAATGATATTCCAGGTTCTTTCCTGTCTGGCCTATTTGTGCAACCGTACGCAACACAAGCTGGCATTTTTAAACACTTATACACAATACTAAATGAAATAATCACTGCATCTACCACAATGTGAACACCTTAATTGTTGGGAAGCGCCATATGGTCGCTGCCGGTGCTGCCACCATGCGGGAGAGTTTAGTGCTTGCTTCACCGATTTAACGTCACTTCTCCTCCATATAATTCCTTCCTCCATGGTATTAATGGCGTAATAGTAGTATTTTATTTGTAATTGAAACTTTTTGGTTAGGTTGAAAATTGAAGTACTGCATGGACTATGCATTTATCCATTTTATTTGGTACCATTAATTACATACAATGAGATGTATAATGACTTAGAACAAGTCGCGCTAAGAAATATTTCATTCTTAATTCAAACACATTTATATTCATGCCATTCTTCTTCCTGTTCCATCATTTAAATACTATCTGACTGAGTAAAAGGAAAGCCCTCTCAGCTTGGGGTTTGAATTGTTCTGGGATCACTGGAGATCGCGATTTCAAGACTTGGCGTCTTAAAACTGCAGTAGTCAAACGGAAGTCACCGCTAGAAATACTTTCCGAAGTGCATTTAATCGTATCAGGGAATATTAAAACTTAATTTATGCTTAAATATAGTGGTCTGCGCTATATTACAATGGAATTACTGCTTGAAAATAATATCTCTTGTAGTTGACTACAGCAGTATTATGACATATTTTGTTTTGTATTTCATTCTTGCCTATTTGTTTTATATATATATATTATATATATATATATATATATATATATGTAGCCTATATAAAAGTAAATGTTAGAATCCTAAAATCTAAAAGTTTTTCTTACATATGAAACCATTATTTTTTTCTATTAGTTCTAATACAGGGGTAACCAACCCGTGGTACGCGGGCCGCATGCGGCCTGCCTTGAATATTTTTCCGGCCCGCCAGATTCATCACACTTTTACAAAATATGTTTATTTTATATAGAACGAAGTCTTTCTCGGCGTTGAGAATGGATGTAGTCTTCTTGGGAGACTAGCCGAGTAAACATGGTGTTTCTACACTTTTGTGGAAACACCTTGTTTACTCGGCTAGTCTTCCGAGAAGACTACATCCATGTTTATTTTATAATGGCCAAAGTAGTGAAATTTCTTTAAAAAAATACATTATTTGTGCATCCATATTTTGAAAAAATTTCTTATATTTATATATATTAATTGTAGAGTTATATATTTCTTTTAAAATGTGCGTTTAGTATCAGTATTATTATGTTATCTATGTTAACATGTAGGAATAATAATAAACACAATAATAATAACTCATTATGTTTCAATTTTCAATCCAAAAAAGTCTAGAGTTGGTCTAAATTTAATATGGAGATATATAATTTTATATGCTGCCCGCGGAGTTATTATGCATTTCCAACGTGGCCCGCAAGATCATTTGGGTTGGGCAACCCTGTTCTAAAGATATGTGTTTGTATTTTTAATGTTTTCATCACATTATTCTCTGTGAGTCTTCCCCCATCCTGATATACCATATTTCAGTTGGCTCTCAAAAAGAGAGAAATAGATGCCCATCGTAGTACAGACTTTTCTGCGGTACCTGACCATAATTATAATAGTGGTTAGTTTCTTACAGCACTCATATACCTAGTTTTCCTAATTCATTTAGTTATCAATTTGATTTCCTAGATGCTTTCATATCACTTATGTGTTCACTGCTTATGTTTTAATGCACAAAGTATTTCCCTCTCTTTGTTTGAAATGTTATTAATTTAATTTTATTGTGGTTGATTACAAAATAATTATCTTCCAGCCATGTTGCTAGTGTGTCAGGAATGGAATAAGTTACCAAGAGAAATGATGAATAGTTTACCAAAAACGTTGAAAGAATTTAAAGTCAAAATTTACAGAGGGCAAATGTAGGTGGGTGCAGGAAAGGTAGAAGATGGGTGTGTAGGGAAATTGCCACTGGGGCGTGCGCTCCATCGCAATTTAATTAAATATAATTATTATTCTGAAAGTACAGATTTAGGTTTGTCTCTAGTATCCATAGTTTGATATCTTCATAGTTGCAACATCTGCATATAAATACATAACATAAATAACTATTGTGTCATTCTTTCCTTCTAGCCATGGGATGTTATTTATATGCAGATTCAACGACAGAAGCTCCAGCACCAAACCCTGTGGTACTCCTGCTCTTATAGTAAGCGTGTTGGATGTTTGTTTATTAAAGTCTCTGTTGCTTTTTATAATTGTAAATTGTTTTCTGTTTAACCTTATCCATTGATAAGCATTACCCCTTATTCCACATTTTTCTAATTTGATGAGTAACCTTTGACGATTGGCTCTGTCAAAGGCTATTGATAGATCTACTGCTGTTGTGTACTCTCCATCATCCAAGGATTTTTTTATTGAATCTACAAATCTTTTTGCTTCCTAAATCCATGCTCACCTTCTAAGTGCTTTCGTGAATGTATTTCAACATACGGAAGGTCAGCCAGTGTATGGTCAGTGGGTGGTGGACGTTGGAATGGAATTAGTTAGGAACTTGACTAGAATAAATATAAGCTGCTATGAATTCCTAGACAATTCAGTATGTATCAACATCATGGAAAGAAACAGCTACCTTGGTCTGCTATACGTGAAATTAATAAAAATAAAAAAAGAAGCTCAAGTGTTACTTAAAATGGAAAAGAGTTTAGATCAAACGTTAAAATTCAGTGACAGTGATAAAGATTTTTTTGATACTATAGAAGATTCGCATTAAGATGAATTATTTTCTGAAGAAGGAAATACTTCAAAAGATTTGAAATTTGATCTGGTATGTCACATGCTTCAGATTTCTCCGACAGTGGATTTCAAGAAACACACTATTGACATTTGTAGCGGATTGGTCGGTTGGGCAGTTTAATTGCTTACCTTGCATAATTTAAATCGCCACCTTCCTCTGCCTTATGCAAAGAACATATATTAATTTCAGGAAATAGAGGTGAAACCATTACTTCTGTTATTAGTATTTGTAAAGATTCTAAAATATTGGTTTATTTGGTACTCATGAATTCTTACAGACAGAGGTATATTTACCGTTAATCTTAAATATCTGTCTGTGCAAAAATAAAGTTCAATGCAATACCTCGTCTTACAGATTCAAAATAGCAAACAAACAATTATCGTTAATTGAAGCTAAGAAATTGCAACACATGTACATGAACTTTACATAGATTTACAAATTTCAGATGCAACTGAAGCGAAAAACTCTCTAATGCACATTGAGAGTGATTCTTGTATTACAATGGAAACAAGTTAACATCAGATTTGTCTGGGTTCTACAGGTCGCCAGGGAATTGACTTGTTCCCACAAATAATAGTTACTGAAAGTTTCCAAACATGGAAGTCAATCTTTCAATTCAAACAAGGAAAATAAAATAAAAAAGAACTCGGCGTTTAGACACAACTAGCTCAGGAATTAATGTCCGGTGGCATACGAACTCTTGCTCATTAGACCGTTGAAAGGTTGTCTCAATGATTTGTCAGAGTACACACTGTTTCTGGAGGAATAATTACCGTGTCTGTCTGTCTGCACGAAGCGTCGCAACAAGAGCGCTGTCGTCACTCAAATAGCGCACCTTTCCAGGTTCTTCAAGGCACTTGTTACGTCAACCAGCACATGTGACAACATCGATCGGGCATGGCGCTCAGTCATCCAAGCCTCCAGAACGAAATCATCCGCACTTCTTTGGCAAGCTGTGGCCAGGGCGATCGTTCTGGACGAAGTGAAGACTTCTCCCTCTCAGAGCTCGCCCCTTCTCCTCCTCCTCGGCGTGTATTATGGAACAAATTCGTAAAATTTCCAACCACGTGAGGGAATAAACACACCGGATTGGCTACGCAAAAGTTCCCCTCTTTTCAGGCTAATACATTGCCTCTCATTTGCTAAGTGTTTTCGGGTTCTATCGGTAGTTCTCTGGAGGATTCGTAGGAATAACTTTTTCCCACTATACACCGGGTGGATGGCGCATTCAGGCCCGCTGCTAGCTGTTTGAGCGCCCGCGTGCAATACCGATTATGCCGCCCCCTGTCTAACTACAGCCAGTGGTGGATTTAGGAAATTTCCGAACTGGGTCAAAAAACTGTGAGATTGCCACCCCTACAAACATTATTTGCCGCACCCATTGTAGCCATTCCGAGTGTAGCCGGCCGCCCGAAGCCCTTCCGCAAAATTCCCAGCGTCCAGCCTTTCTCACCGGTATCATCGTCGACTTGCCAGAGATATTACCCTCATTGTCTCGACCTACCGGACACTTCCGTTTTAAGTCAGATTGTCGCTCACGCTAACACAACTCTTAGCTAGACGCGGATTTCTGTCTCCAGCTCGAAAAAGAATATCCATTTATTTCTTATGTTTATTAAACCCAACAATAATTAATTTAAATTGTACGAAATGACCCATCTAGTCATCTTGCTACACATTCCACCTATGTCAGCTACAGATGCAATTAATACTTTACAAGTACCAATGGTTTGTGTGCGTGAAGACTTTCCCGGTGTACTGATGCAATAAAATCCTATCGAGTGTCCAGCTGGATAGTATAAACACGGCATTTCGACAGCTAGCTCTGCTGTCTTCATCAGGTGTCAGGTCCCTTCTATAGTCATAACTACCGCATAGAGATTCTAGCAATTCATATAGGATTTTATAGAATACTAGCTGTTACCCATGACATTGTATGCATTGATTAGAATTTTATTTATAGAATTGGATACAGTAACACGTAATTTCTTTGGAAGGTCCCCTAAACAGCATGGAGTTAGGTTACAATATAATGGAAAAACCATACTACCGTACTATTCTACCACTGAATCTTTCTCATGAAGAGAATCAATTTGAAACTTGTTTAAATATAGCAACAAACTAAGGGGGAAGGGGCTTAACTGTGGAAGACTACCTACTGAAGTTCCTCCAGCAGTTTTTTGTGGTTTAAAATTATATCACTTTCTGATGACATTTTATGTCAATACTGTTATGTACACAACTTTTTTGGTTTTTTTTGTTCTTTGCTAGGATACATTACCTTTGAGGGTGCTACACATAAACACAAAATAATAGTCTGGGGCAGTTCAAATCCACATTTATACTGTACAAATGTTGTGTCTGTTCATGAAATTTATCGACAGATCATACACAAAGAATTTTGTTGTTTTCACAGCCGTCATATTAATATATAGAGTCTGAATTTACTGTAAATAAGTTTTAATTCACTGAAACTGTTCCTTTAGCGACAGTAACAGGTATGGTTAGTAAAATTTGAAATGCTGTCCACACATTCCCTGCCAACCATTTTGTTTGATAAGTTTAATATTTATTGGTTCAGCTGATTCAAGCCCCATCAACAACAGTTTCAGGTAGGAAGTTAGTCAACCAATTAACAACCACATGTGTCACATTTTTCTCCATCAGTTAAACTCATTTCTAAATCTGCGCAGGAATATTCCAATTCAGACTCTTCAGAAATTGTTTTTTTAATGTGTAAGAACGACACTGTATCAAATTCGTCGCGAACTGAAGAGTAGTGAGATCGAGGCCAGAAACTTTATTCTCCAAACGAGTTTCGCAATTTTTTGGCGATAGTCTTTCTAAGTGCTTGGATATTATTTAAAGAAAACCTGACAAGGAAACATACAACTGATGTTTTGGCGAAACCTGCTATTACCAGTTTGAATGACTGCTACATGGATTAAAAATGCTTGAAGATATTGGTTCAGAATTTACTTTGGACACCTTTGTTTCCTCCTATCATTTTGGATGCATTGTCATATTTTTGGCCTCGACAATCCTTCATATACAAATCCATATCCTGTTCGATAAACAGACCAATGAGCCCAGGTCCTGAAGAGTCACTTACCGGCTTGTAAGCAACGAACCACTCACGCACTTTGTCTACATTAGTGTCAAAAAAAGCAATTTTAAAGATAATTGCTCGACGTGAATGACAACAGGAGCTCAACTATTGTTGGAAAAGTATTTAGATGACTTATCCATAGTCAAAATTTTATTACGAACTTCATTCATTTAGAATACATTTGCCAAAATAATAGACATTAGTCTCCTTATCAGCAATACGGTGGAGAAGCTCATCATCATAGGGTCATATTTACCTAGCAGCTGCAATATACCCAGGAATTTACCATTATTAGAAGTATTTTGTGTTTCATATCCAAAGCTTCCTCTGAACAAGAAATTATTTCATGGTAAAAAGAATACATTGAACATCATTTATTCGAGGATGCCAACCCATCGTGATTTTTCGCCTTGAATCTGTATTTACGAATGCTCGTCTATTACAATGAAGTTATTTAATCGAATCAACGCTTCTATTCAATTGTGCATGGTATGATGGTGAGTTGAGGAAGTTTCGTGAGTTTTGAGACGCTTTGATAATTAGTTCCACTTATCATATCCTTCTTTTGCCAAATATGCCTTCTGTGAATAAAAAACAGTAAAAACGATATACCTTATCAGCAGATTTTTTTTTTTTTTTTTTTTTTTTTTTTTTTTTTTTTTTTAACTGCAGACGACGTTCCAGTCAAATCTTCTTCTGCATGTCTGAAGAATTTCTATGAAATAAGTTTTCTTCCATCGCGTGTCGAACTAGTACTGGTGACAAGTTTTCATATGACTTCTCAACTCTAAAAAAAAAAAAATTCAAGCAATTTTGAAGCCATATCAGTTTTGCCTATGTTTTGTTTTCTATTTAAGTATTGTGAACCAGATAGGCTTTTTTGTAGGTAGCGACATGTCTGGAAAAGACAAGTTAT